>KN895333.1:0-13073 GCA_000934455.1 Apostichopus parvimensis
CAGTACTGTACCTACATAGTATCATATAACATACAGTACTGTACCTACATAGTACCATATAACATACAGTACTGTACCTACATAGTATCACATATCACAGTAATGTAATTAGAGTAAAAAGTTTGTGTCCCGGGACGCAAGCCACCGAAAAAGCTTGTGTCCCTTAAAAAAAGCTTGCCTCCCGATCGAAAACCAATTACGTTTATCGTATGACCTACTGTTACTAATACTAGTGTAGTATCACTGCCTATACTTTGTGAATGTTATACACAATATATAGGGCAGAAATGCTCAGTGCCTTAGCTTCGCTGTTTTTCAGGGGCAGCCCGGCCCGCCCCTCCTTTCGACCACCCCGCCGTTTCAACCAATTTTTACCCCAGTTCACCCTCCTTTTAATCAGAACATGTTATGAGTTGAGACAATCTATGAATTTTGCCGGAAGCTTATATCTCTGATCCTCAAAAGGATATTTCATCGCACAGTATGTTTCTTCTCTCTGCAATTGTGCTTTTGAGGCTCATTTAGCGCTCACAAGGGTGAATCGCCCTTTGCCCCGCTTATTTTTGAGCATGAAAATCTCTGTAATGTTAATGTTGTTAGCTCTGTACCCAAGAAACATGACTTGTGGTTGATTGTTCTGATTTATTTCTCTAGGATTGTAAGAAATTTGGGTTCTGTTGAGAAGTTGTGGTTGTTTGAAAGAAAGGTGTTTATTCAAAATGTGTTTTGTTTTGTATATGCCTAGTTGTGAGTGTGTGTACTTAGGGTTTGTGTCTAAAAACAAAAAAGTCAAGCAATAAGAAGATTTTGCATCCCTGGCTAAAACATTGTCTCGGTTGCAGAATCCTGCATTCGTAACAATGCTGTAAATACTATCCTGATGTTGTTAAATCAGAGGCCTACTGCAGTTTAGCCATTACAAGCACATAAACTATTATCACAATGTGCTAATTGTTCTACATTACTTGAAGCACTATGCTTCAGGTATTATGAAAAAATGAAAAAGCCTCCGTTATCGTTCTATTTCTTTGTGGAACAATCTTCCGATCAACTTGAAATCTTATACTTCCGTGGCTTCGTTCAGGCGACAACTGAAAAATTACTATGAAAGCCTTTATTGATTGTATCCGTTGTAAGGGGTGGGAGTTGGTGGTGGTGGTGGGAGGGGGGTAGTGTTATAGGTCTTATTGTTAAGGTAACCAAATTTTTTTTGGGGGGGGGTAGTTCTTTTATAGGTGTTGAGGTTATCTATTTTCTTTGATGGGAGTATTCTATTCGATTAAGCCCAAAAGGGTTTTATAGTTTACTTCCTTTCACATTTTTTACTTATTTGCAGTTATATTGTCTTGTTCACCTTGTTATACTATGTGATGAAACAAATAATAAATAAGATACTCTTTGGGCTGTGAAATATTAAAATGGCACTCAGTAGTTACACAATTCCCCACCTCCAAAAACATTGAGGCCTACTGCACAAAGACAGAGTGAATGCTCTTAATTCAGCCATTGTACTACATATGATACTGGAAACTTGTAACAAAGCATGTTGTGCAAAGAAAGGTATGTAAATGTATCAAATGTGAGAAGAATGAGGATAAAAACACATGACTTTGCCAATGGGGTAATTTGTTTGCATAATGAACATGTTCACACACAACAGACTTGGGATTATCTGTAGTCTAGGCCATGACAAGGTCCACTCTGGCTAGTCAGGCTTGATATACTGCTTTAGCCCACTAGTACTATCGTTAGTCCTATCAAGTATCAAGTTTAGCTCACCTATGATCTTACCAGCTTACCATACACCTTAGCTGAGTATTTTGAATGAAATCCAAAGCAGTAAGAGGCTTAACATGTAACAGTAACAGGACAGTTGCACTGTTGAATATTAGGCTGACACTCCAGTTTTAGAAAAAAATTGGTCATGCCAAGGCTTCGCCTAACTTAGTCTTCAGCCTACAGCCAAATTACACTCAAATTCGGTTTTTTGAGAAACACACCATACCACAATAAATCTTGCAATGTTAATTTTGCATCAAACTTGAAACAGCTAGGCTACCTTCCACGGCGAAGGCTGGATTACGGATTAGCAAAGGCTAGCTGAATGTTAGGCCTAACTTCCTAATCATAGTTCCAACCCTACATTTACTATTTAGGGCTACATTATAGATTGTCACAATGCATTCATACATATAAACAGCATCCTACACATTAGCCTACCACAACATACAAGTTACGATGGAACGACAATAACATTCCTGGCATTTACTTCAAGGTACAAATTCGAGGATCGTTCCTCAAAGATGCAGATTTACGGGATATAAAGCCTAAAAAATTGGGGAACATTAATTATTTGACCAACCTGTTAGGAGTAAAGCTTGCTTTGGAAGCCAATTTCAATGTAACGTGAACGACTCCCGGTTTCCTTCAGAACAAGTTTACTGCGAACATATGAAAATGACGTCATATGTCAGCTTATAATAATGAGGGCGGCTTCGAAGTAAAAATGCTGCCACATTGGAAAATCCCTAGGCTATAGTGCAGGTTCATGTATACAATGTCAACGAAGACTTTTCAAGAAATAGATAATCACTTCAATTTTTTTTGGATCATTTTTGTATCGGATGTTATGTAAAGAAATGCAACTCTGATGGCGTATGAATTTCCGGAGTTTTCCTTTAACTTACCTAGTTGCTCGCCGGTATAGGTTTCACTGTGCCTACCGAATGACAGGAAGCCAGTCAGACGGAGAAAAGATAGCTGAAGCGGTCAAGAAACTTTACTGAAAATGTAGAGTACCAATAGCATTATAATCACATGCATAAATCGGGTCTTGTTGTGATGGCAGCATTGAAGGTAAAAATTAATTCAGCATGTGATTAAATCATTCATTAAACAGGTTAAAACTATTATAATTTCGACATGAAACGGCGGGCTTTTGAGTCATTTGAGTCACTCATTGGAGAACAATCGTCAAATCTATGACATAAAACGTCAAACGTCACATTTAGAGAAAAAATGGGTATAGAGACATCAAGCTCTGAGCTACAAATGATGTAGTTTGAACGCTGAAATTTAAAAACAAAACGTGACATATCGACGGATTTCAAGGTAAAACGTCGAAATTTCGACACGTGTCGAAGTTAGAAAGTCTTTTTTTCTAATCATTGTATCGAAAATTGATTGGGCATAAATCTATTAGAGCGAAATATATTTTCAAGAATTCATCGTCTTCTCCCCCCCCCCCCCTTTTTGTTAGAGGTTGGCGGCATTTACTTTTCAAAATCAACAGGTTGAAATCCCCATTGTCTGTCGACTATTGTTTATGGCACAGAAATTTATAAAGTATAAATATCTGTGGTTCATGGTGCATTTTGTTCTAAATTCTTCTCTCCGATGCCCGCTGTTAGGAGTAGGTGGCGCTAGTCAAAATTTAGAAATCAAACATTTCAGGCTACATGGTAACTGAGTGCACTTGCGCAATTTTTTGGCCGAGCATATGCGCTTGCATGGAGCTCGAGCTAAGTTGACCGTGTGCATAAACTCCAACTCGGCAATGAAAATCACATATTCTCATACCTAAATTGACCTAACTCTTTTGTCAAATAGGCTTCCATTCGCTCTTTAAATGAGAATACCAAGTTGTTGATGCATATTTTAATAGCAGTCGTTGTCATTTCGGTTTGTCCGATGTAAGTATGTTTCTGAAGAATGACTAAATTTAGGACTGACAGTAACTAACACAGTAACAGTAAGACTAAGACTGGCCTATTTACTTTTAGCCTCATGTTAAGCCTAGGCCTGCTGTAGCCTAGGCTATACTAGTACGTGTACGATACCTGCACGGTGCTATGCGAGCAAAATTTATTTTTGTCAAGTCAAAAGTAATGACTATTTGTTCGATTTCTCTCTGTTTTCTGCCTCCTCCAACTACGTCATTTCACTGTTAATTACTTTGATCAGATTTTGAAAGAATGTGATACCATATAAAATTTGGCAGTTCCACTTTCAAGTTTCTGTGCTGCCTTCAGACACATGATAAATATTATCATCACAGTTTTCACACCAGCAGACAATGGATATTTTCAACTTTTGGTCATATTAGTTCTGATGTAATGTGTAGCCTTCCATACAAACAGGCAGACGGTCTGATATAGCAGTTAATTGTAGCCTAGCTATCATTTATTCCTCAGAGTCAGACCAAGTGCATCGGAGCTGAAGTTCAATGTTTTGTTAACAATCTTGGATCAAGAGGTATCATTGGAGGAAGATTCCAGAGTCCCAGTAAAATGTGATGACAACAAAGGAAGGGTCTTTCATCACCCCTGTAGAGAAGACGTAGCCATTTTCTGCAAGTAAGGCATTAACTTAAGGATGGGGAAGGGTAGGGGGTTTAATGGGAAGTTGGGGGTGTTTTCCATTTTTCTACTTTGTGGTTTAAACCTAGCTGTCTCTTTTCTGCTAGTCTTCATAGTTTATATTTTCGATGTTTTTTTGTGTATTGTATACGGGAGTGCACATCTTCAAGCCCCAGTCTGGTTTCTGTGCACGTCCTTTCACCTCATGTATATTTGATTTCTGTAATTCAGTACAATTTATGTTATGTTGAATCTATTGTGTTTATACATGAAGTGATAAACCAAATAAACAAAAACGAAAGGAAACGAAAAACTTAATGTAACTTAAGTGGTTTACGGTTTACAATAGCCAATTAGAATTTAGAAAACAAACTTTCTAATGAAAGGTATATAATGCTGAAAAGATTAGGCTAAGTAATTATTGAGCAGGGTATTTGTAACTTGGTGTTCAAATTTGTGTAGCTATGTGAAGGTTTATGAATTAATGTTCTCATGAAATAATGTAAATCTTATTGTTCTGTGTTTACAAAACTGACATGTAGATCTCTGCATTTGTGTAACATTTTGCGAAGCAATACTGTATAAATTATTCAGGCCTACATGTGTGATCACAAATCGAAACACAAACATTACCAAGAAATCAAAATGAATTAGGTTTAATCAAAGGTTGTAAAATGCCACGTGCTAGGATGTATTATAAGTATCTCTTAAACCTTGCCAAAAAAAAAAAAAAATGTCAGATATTTAACTGCTTACCTGAAAAAATCAAGTTGTATCTATATACTAGTTAGTAGTTGTGCTCTGTCAGAATCCTAAGATTGTTAGACAAGAATTCATTTTTTTCAACCATAGTTTTGAGACTATTAGGCAAAAATTCATCAGTGTAAGCAAAGAAACTGCGTTATGCTGAATTGGTCACAATTTAACAATGGTAGTAGCATACCTAACCACAAAAAGAAGAGGCTTTGGTTATAAGATGTTGTAATCTATTAGTTCTGAAATCTGGCGCTTTAGTAGAAATAATGGTTCCCTTTCAGGCTGCTTCAAACTTTGATAATGTGTTGATATAATTCACATTTGACCTGTAGATACTTTGCTGGTATTTTGTCTTTCTTCTAGAGATGGATTTGCTTACCTTAAAGCCTCTTCGGAGGAAGTTCTTGAATCTTTTGTTTTCCCCGATGGTTTCCTCAAGGTGGGTATTATGAACTAGTCTCTGAAGATGTAACATCCAGAATAATTTGTGTTGGGATCAATATAATTACAATCAGTTATTACTCAGTCATTAAATGTACCCTATCAAAGGCCTGGATAACTTTGTATTTTCAGCAAGTAGGTACATTGTCGTTGCTAAACTGCATGCTCTCTATAAAGTGTGGTGTAGCCTTGAGATAATTTATACATATTTGTTGTGATTGTAAATATATAAGCCTTTTTTCCACCTCGGCTCCACACCCACCCCTCACTCCTCAAAAAAGGTCAAAGGCAGTTCAAACGTACCGGTTTATAATGCAGCACTTTCTCTCAAATGCTACAGAATTACACTGCCATGGACGGGAGCTTAAGAAATGGCATGCTCCAATAGTGAAATAGAGTGATGGTTTGTTTCTCAACAGTTTGTATATTGATGTTAGTATGAAATATGTTTGGGACACTGTTTTACACATAACACTGTCAGTCTTAGCTATCGTCCCAGGAAAAAACAACATTATTTATACAGTGTTTGTTTTAACAATTTTCTATAAATATCAAAGTTTTGATGCAATATTTGAAACCAGAGTTTATGATGTTGATTAAACATATCAAATCTTTCCTTTCTCCACAGAACAAGAGTCATGCAGTCCAAACTGCTGCCTTCTCATTCTGCAGCGATTTGCTTTTCTTCATTCTGCAAGGACATCTCTTTTCCTTCCATTACCGATCTGGCAACGTTTTGCAAGTTCCTCTCGATGTAGACGTTACAAATGTGGGGACGAGCTGTTGTTGTGTTGAGCGGTGTTATGATGTAAGTCTCCGTCTTTGTTAGATTTCCATCAGAAATAAAGCTGGCCAGCCTTCTGTTTTAGGTCGAAACAGTTTCAACGAAAGCACAGAGTAATACTCAAAAAGAAGATTGCAATTAATCAAATCACCAATATTCTGCTTGAGTTTTTCACCAAATGATGTTTAAACAGTTTCAGAAATGATTCAAAAGAAATTTTTCATTAGTTACTAAACATTTTATCAGCCAAATTATTATAATAGTACTTATCATGTATTTAATATGCAAATATGAGTTTTTGGAAAATTTCAAGTTTGACTATATCAGTGGAAATGAAACTTTTTCGGTCAATCTAATAAGTTACATTGTTATGGGGTTTTGGTATGATGTATAATCGAAAAGTTTTACCAAAAAATGTCCGAAAATTTGGTCAAACGTAATTTGAATTACAGCTGGCTTCCTGTTTGCATGTTGCGTACCTCATGGAACTATAAACCTTGGATTTCATAGTTCAAGTAATGGTTTCATTCAATGAAGATGACATACAGGGGTGAAATTAAAGGGTCTCCCACACCAGTGCATGGGTACCCTTCTTTGGAAAGTTGGTCCCTGGGTTATGGTTGTTTCAGGGGAACCAGAGGCTTATTTTATAGTGTGTAAAAAGCATCCGTTTGTCCTTTGCCAATCTTTTGCCTGTAGTTCGATACTCCGTTTGGTGTACAGAATTATTAAAAACAAAACTGTGTCTGATACAGGCGCGTAGCGAGAAATTTTCCAAGGGAGGGGCGTAGCCTATAGGCAAACTATCTAAGTGTAGCGTCACCATGGGTTGGGGCGAAGCGTACAAGAAAATTTTGGCCGAAAATGTCTCCCAGATTGCTAGAAATGGCACTTCCCAGGCCTTGTAAGTTGCCTCTAAGCATTTTCTATTTTGAAATTACTAGAGATATCATAAAAAAGTACAAAAAATATGCTCAAGGGTGGGGGCGGTATCCCCCATCCCCCCCCCCTTTGGCTATGTGCCTGGTCTGATATTGGTTAATTGACTGAGTAATACTAAGTGCAGTTGCTGGCATTTCTAAGAGGTATCAGGGAGTTGTTTGTATTCGGCAAGTTACATGGTCTTCCACTGAATCCATCACCATTGCATTGTTATAACTCGTGCTACATTTGCAGGGAATAATGTATGCAGTATCGTATTGCTAAATGGTCAAACTGACATAAAAGTACAAAGTTTTAAAGCTGCTGTTTTTTTACACAGTAAACAGAGTGTTTTGTGAGGGAAATAAACTTCAAAGCATTCAAAACTGCTGCACAAAAGCTGGAACACTAACTTATTCCCTGGCTTGGTGATCATGGTCTGACACAACTTAAATTCCTAGATGTGTTTCTGGTCAAATTTAGTCAATATGCTTTTTTTTTTTTTTAAACTGATTAATTTTCAACCTTCCCATTTTTGGTTGTTGTTGTTGTTAAGACTGTAGTTGATGAAGTTGCTTTTTTTGTAAACTTAATTTAAACTGATTAATTTCCAAATTTTCTATTTTATTAAGACTGCAGTTGATGAAGTGGTTGTTGTATGGAATGGACTAGTTAACCCTAGCAGCCATCAATTCCATCTCTCTCAAGATGGTGGTCTAACATTCAACATGCAAAAAATCAACTTGCCTGCAGAAGTAAGTGTTTGTGACTTCAATTAACATTATGTTTGGATGTCTTAATGAAGTCATTTAATGTTTTAAAAACATTAGGTTTAGAATCGTGTAATATCGTTGTAGTTTTTCTAATTTCTGATATCCTTTACTTTACAAAAGTCATGAAGGTGGACTCTCCTGATCACTGCCGTCATCCTTTGGCAAATTCCAGTCAGGTGGAGTCTGTCACATCTAGTCATGTGTCAATATTATTGCCTTATTTGCTCTTTCATTTAAGGCACTATGTCAAAGTAGGATGCTTAGGGGTCTGCAGCATCACTGTTCTAAGTGTAATCTGCAAGCTACGCGTTTTGCTCGATGCAGATTTGTGAGAGCTCCACCTCCCAAATATTTTGTTGTTACTATCATATTTGTAATGTTTGCTCCAGCGTTGTTTGAAAATTTTGAAAATTATTCTTATAGCCTTACATTTTGCCAGATATGTATTATTCCTATCATATATGTCCCTTTTGCTGGTTTTTGTGTTTTTATTGTTGTTTTTGTTGTTGTTTTTGTTGTTGTTTTTATTCCATTAGCTGACTGTTATTTATCTACTTTCCTCAGGGTTTGATTCGTAATGCTCACTTCCTGCATTCTCATGGCTGTATTGGATTCCTGGTCAAACTGAGCAGCAGTGTCGCAGAGTTCTTTTATCACACATTCAGTCACAGTGGCGGCATCCATCTGAAGGGTCTCGAGCAGACATTTAATGGAAGTCTGAGTAGCCTGTCTGTGGGAGCAGGAGACGGCGAAATACTCCTCTGGGATGACGAGAGGCTGCGATATTCTGCTAATGGAGGTTAGTAGACCTCTAAGGTAGCATATGTCCTTATTATTGCCCCATAGACTAACGCAACAAATTAACGTCAAAGTAATGTGGTCTCTCTAAGTCTAGATAAAAGTTCTCACTCGCTAAACCCTACCCATCACTGGATAGCTGACAAGTTGGCCATTCATGGCACCATCAATTTTCCATATCGTAACCATGAAGTTTTTTTGCTATGAGAAAAAAAAGTGGCATAAAATTCTTTGCTGTACTGATTGTGTGACCCATCCTTTGCTGGTGTTGATACCTAAATATGTAAGCATTCCATGCTGAGGGGGCTATAAAGTACTACTGTGCCTTACTGACTGACTGTATATGAGGTATCGTGTTATGCATAAGTTCCTGAAGGCTTGTATGCATCCTTCTGTTGTAGCTTAAAGTCCCACCCAAACCCACACCACATGACACCCCTCCCAACCCCCTCTCCATGCCACTCCCCCTCCACCTTTGGTTTGTATTTTTCCTTAGCAAGGTTTTCTTTAGGTAGCCAGAATTTGTAAAAATTTCTCTGAAAGCTCCACTCTTTTCCTTGTTTTAGTCATATTTCTGTTTTCTCACACATGTTATGTTTTCTATGATTATGATACAAATTCTATTGATAAACTCTTGATGTGATTTGATACATAGATGAATTGAATTGAAATGTGTGATGTACAAGATTTATATGATATTTGTTGTCTGCTTCACCAGGGCAATCATTTCTCCCGGTTTATCAGGTGTCATCCTCTGGTGCTGAAATAATTGACAGTTATTACAGCTCTGAAAAAAGACCGTTTCAGATTTTGAGTGGTAAGTGGGGTAAATCTTAAAATATATAAGTGTACTTTTCTAACCCCTTCCAGTCACACTGCTTTCCAATCATCCCATCCTCCCTGGACTTAATCTACTTAACATTTTGTTGTTCTTCTCTGTGACAGATGGTAGCGACAGCTTTGTTGTCAGGAATTACGAAGGAGAGATCTTCTTTGGCAAGGCAGGAATCACACCATCATTGATCAAGGTTACCTTGTAGATCTATCTTAATAAACTGTTCCAGCTGTTTCTGAGTGTGATGGGTCATTTCTAGTTAATATATGCCGTGAAATGTTGTCTGACTGTTTGAAAAGCTTTATATGTTGTTATGAGGACTATATGTTAGTATGAGGACTATATGATGTTATGAGGACTATGTTGGTATGAGGACTAAATGTTGTTATGAGGACTATATGTTGTTATGAAGACTATATGTTGTTATGAGGACTATATGTTGTTATGAGGACTATGTTGGTATGAGGACTATGTTTTTATGAGGACTACATTTTGGTATGAGGACTATATGTTGTTATGAAGAGTCAGACTCTATGTTGCTATGAGGACTATATGTTGTTATGAGGACTATCTGTTTTTATGAGGGCTATATGTTGGTATGAGGACTATATGTTTGTATGAGGACTATATGTTGTTTTGAGGACTATATGTTGTTTTGAGGACTATATGTTGTTATGTGGACTATATGTTGGTAACAGGGCTACATGTTGGGATGAGGAATATGTTGTTATGAGGACTTTATGTTGTTATGAGGACTATATGATGTTATGAGGATTATGTGTTGTGTAATGAGGACAATATGTTGTTATGAGGACTCTTTGTGGTATGAGGACTATATGTTGGTATGAGGACTATATCTTTTTATGGGGACTATATGTGGTACGAGGACTTTATGTTGTTATGATGACTATATATTGGTATGAGGACTATATGTCGGTGAGGACTATATGTTGGTATGAGGACTTTATGTTGTTATGAGGACTATATGCTGGAATGAGGACTATTTTGTTCTGTGGACTATATGTTGGTATAAGGACTATATGTTGTTATAAGGACTATATGTTGGTATAAGGACTTTATGTTGTTATGAGGACTATATGTTGGTATAAGGACTATATGTTGTTATGCGGACAATATGTTGGTATGAGGACTTTATGTTGTTATGAGGACTAAATGTTGGGATAAGAATTATATGTTGTTATGAGGACTATATATAGTTATCAGGACTATATGTTGGTATGAGGACTATATGTTGTTTTGAAGACTATGTTGTTATGAGGACTATATGTTTTTGTGAGGACACTATGTTGTTATGAGGACTGTTTGTTGGTATGAGGACTATATGTTGGTATGAGGTCTATATCTTTTCATGAGGAGTTGAGGACTATATGTTGGTACAAGGACTTTATGTTGTTATGAGGACTGTTGGTATGAGGACTAATGTTTTTATGAGGACTATATTTTGGTACAAGGACTATATGTTGTTATGAAGAGTCAGACTCTATGTTGCTATGAGGACTATATGTTGTTATGAGGACTATATGTTGGTATGAGGACTTTATGTTGTTATGAGGACTAAAGGATGTTATGTGGACTATATTTTGGTATAAGGACTATATGTTGGTTTGAGGACTATATACAAGGACTTTATGTTGTTATGAGGACTGTTGGTATGAGGACTAATGTTTTTATGAGGACTATATTTTGGTACAAGGACTATATGTTGTTATGAAGAGTCAGACTCTATGTTGCTATGAGGACTATATGTTGGTATGAGGACTATATGTTTGTATGAGGACTATATGTTGTTTTGGGGACTATGTTGTTATGAGGACTATATGTTGGTAACAGGGCTATATGTTGGGATGAGGAATATGTTGTTAAGAGGACTTTATGTTGTTATGAGGACTATATGATGTTATGAGGACAATGTGTTGTGTTATGAGGACACTATGTTGTTATGAGGACTTTTTGTTGGTATTAGGACTATATGTTGGTTTGAGGACTATATGTTTTAATGAGGACAATATGTTGGTACGAGAATTTTAGGTTGTGATGAGGACTATATATTGGTATGAACACTATATGTTGGTGAGGACTATATGTTGGTATGAGGACTTTATGTTGTTATAAGGACTATAGGTTGGTATAAGGACTATATGTTGGTAGGTGGACTATATGTTGGTATGAGGACTTTATGTTTTTATGAGGAATGTATGTTGGTATGAGGACTGTATGTTGTTATGAGGACTATATGTTGGTATGAGGACTATGTGTTGGTATGAGGACTATATGTTGCTATGAGGACTTTATGTTGTTATGATGACTATATGTTGGTATGAGTAATATATGTTGTTATAAGGACTATATCTTGGTATGAGGACTATATGTTGTTATGAGGACTATATGTTGTAATGAGGACTATGTGTTGGTATGAGGACTATATGTTGTTATGAGGACTTTATGTTGTTACTGAGGACTATATGTTGGTATGAGGAATATATGTTGTTATAAGGACTATATCTTGGTATGAGGACTATATGTTGTTATGAGGGCTAAATGTTGGGTTGAGGTATATACTTTATGTTGGTATGAGGGCTAACTGTTGGGATGAGGAATATATGGTATTATGAGGACTATATGTTGTTATCAGGATAATATGTTGGTATGAGGGCCATTTGTTGTTATGAAGACTATATGTTGTTATGAATACTATATGTTGTTATGAGGACTATATGTTGTTATGAGGACTATATTTTTTTATCAGGACAATATGTTGGTATGAGGACTATATTTTAGTATTAAGACTATATGTTGGTAGGAGGTTTATATGTTGGTGTAAGGACATTATGTTGTTATGAGGACTGTATGTTGTAATGAGGACTGTTTGTTGGTATGAGGACTATATGTTGGTATGAGGACTATATGATGTTACAAGAACTATGTTGTTATAAGGACTATATGTTGGTATGAGGACTATGTTGTTATTAGGACTATATGTTGGTATGAGGACTATATGTTGTTTTGAAGATAATATGTTGTTATGAGGACTATATGTTTTAATGAGGACTTTATTTTGTTATCAGGACTATATGTTGGTATGAGGACTATATGTTGTTATGAAGACTATATGTTGTTTTGAGGACTATATGTTGTTATGAAGACTATTTTGTTATGAGGACTATCTTGTTATGAGGACTATATGTTTTTATGAGGACACTATGTTGTGATGAGGACTGTTTGTTGGTATGAGGACTATATGTTGGTATGAGTTGTATATGTTTTCATGAGGAGTTGAGGACTATATGTTGTTACAAGGACTTTATGTTGTTATGAGGACTGTTGGTATGAGGACTAATGTTTTTATGAGGACTATATTTTGGTACAAGGACTATATGTTGTTATGA
>KN895334.1:10189-20469 GCA_000934455.1 Apostichopus parvimensis
CACACATACATAAATACATCAATACATAGGAACTAACCCCACTGCAGTGCCAAATTGCGCGTGATAAAGAATGAAAGCCAACACAATTGCGGCTGGAATTAACTGTATTCTATAAATACTTATCTCTTAAGCTTAAATAGGTTACATGCATGAATATAGACATTCAATTTGTCAGAAACTGTATCACACTCGGTAATCGATTGGTGGTGTATCTCTGTTAAAAAAGTGTCATGTGACATGAAACCTACTTCAATTTCTCTTTGTATAAGTCGAAATTTACAACTGCAAATCGGATCACATCAACTTCAAGATGAATTAAAGTTTGTTTTTTCAGCAGTTTAAATTGATTTGAGTTGTATATTCGACTGTAAACATGATATAGCATTTTAATTGATTCACATGCTTTTAAATGGAAGAGATAGGCTAATAGATGAGGAAAAGGACACAATTTTGAGGCAATGAACTCGTGGTGATTCACACTTTGGTTCAGTATCGAAGGAAGGAATAGTAAGGAGCGAAAAGCGCAACATAAAACGAAAATAAAGAAAAAGGTGTTCTCAAGGCATAGAGGCGGTTGGGCAGAGGTGGGCAGTCGCGACTCGTACGACGCAAAGAATCTTGTTGTGGTATTTAACTGATTTTATATCAGTTTGGAACATAGGGTACATATTGTTTCTTGAACGGTGCGTCATTGCATTTCGGTATTTCGTCCACCATTTCTGTATCTTGCAGATACACGTGACCATCAAATTCGAACACTGTCATCAGGCATTTTTCATATTACAAAATCAAGTTCTCAATAATATGGAATGCCGACAGTTTTATGAGTACATCTTCATGATAAATTCAGTATAAAGGGACAAATTTCATCAAATTTTATTGCACGATTTAGATGCAAATAACTTAATACATAAACATGTCATGCTTGGAAATCCCGAAGGCTACATATACGCTCCATTAGCCACGCCTATATTTGTCACGTGGTTATGTAAATCATTTTAAGGTAAACTAATAGAGTGGCACGCATCATCACGTTTTGAACGCCTAATTGGTGTTTCATAGCACCCATTCGCTCTTATAATAATACAGCAACGCTGTTTTGCGTGAAAGCAAATCTGTTTGTGTACAAACAAGGATTTACTGACATGCAATGAATTCATCTGTCACGTGCCATTTAAAAATAATAAGAATGGATAGTGTAACTAGAGGTTGGAAAATTTTGGAACAAACTTACGACGTGCATTTTACGAGCTTCCTGGCGTTCCATGTTACATTTACGAACACTTTTCATTCGAACATTCACGTCAAAGTTGGTCAGTTTGCGGTGACATGATGTGATTGTATGTGTTTGTATATATATGTAAACATGGCCATTGCTCGCAATATTTGAACACGAATAAGATTGCATTTTACCTGTGATGAGACTCGAGGCTACACGAGGAGGGGAGCAGGTATTGGTAAATATTTGACAACTTTAGAAACGTCACGGTGCCACAATCGTGGTTTGGCTCACATTAACAAAGATGTCAGTGATACGTGTTGAAAGCAAATTTTAAGATACGCTATGGTTTGGTTTTTCTTTCTATCTATACCATATATGCTCTCATTGTGGGCTCTCGCTCGCAAAAAGCCTCACTTTTTTTGCAGTTAAACTGGGTGTCCTGTTATATTCGGCGATTTTTTTTCAATTTTGTCTGACGTCATATATTTGATACTTTCGGTTACTGAGAAGTTGATCTAATATTTATTCTAACAAATTTGTTTTCTTTAGGTAGGAGATGAGAGATGAGAGGTGGGGGGGGGGGGATAGGTGCGCTTATAGAGGGTTTACAAAATTGATCACCCCCATAATGAGGATAATTTCTTATTACTCTAGTAGATTCTCTTCTCAGATAGACCTACATTCGTAGATGTAAACAGACCTGTTACAGAAATCATTTTATATCAATAACTCAGGCAATCGTTGTGCATTTCTGTTGACTTTTGTGTATAATTTATTTGATAATTTTCACATTTTTATATGCCGTAAAATACTATGATTGTCATATTCATCTCAGCGTTTTGTCCAAGAATCCTTTGGTCCTAATTTGTAATGATCGCAAACTAACTACAGTTTAACATTGTAATTGAAAGGAATACATTGTAAACACATCTCATATTTTTTTATCTTGTCATGAAGTAGTTCCTGTAATTACGACTTCTTGTAGTTACAGTAATGTTTCCTCACTCATATCCGATACGCCGTGGTCATTTTTAGTAACTTAGATAATTGTGATTAGAAAAGCTATTAGTTTAATGACGTTTCTACGTTCGTTGACTTTCTATTACATATTGTATATAGGCCTATATGTTTTTCTTTTCTCTCTTTGTCCATTGTGTATACAGAGTGTGTGTCCTCTTTTTAGAAAACGGAAAGAAAAAGCTGATAATTTTTATCCCAATCTCGAAGCAATTCCGTTTTGCATACCTTGGGAACTCGGGGTACCCAAAGGTTTCTGTAAAGGCATACGTGCCGTCTGAAAGAGGGCCTTATACATGCATGGGGGCGTAAAGGTTAATAGCAAAAAGACTATGTATTATAATCGTGTTAATTTACCCTATGTTTGACTCCCTACAGTGTGGACTCTTCAAAATCAAATTATTTTGTATTCGAGTCACTCCAGAAGATAATAATGTACCTCAAGGCAACGCCATAAGCAGCTGAAAAGTGAATAGGCGTCTGGGTGATGTTTGAGCGCCTGTTATACTAAGGCTTAAAGGTGCTCCGTTTGCAGATACAAAATAAAAAAATTCGCGAATGGCGTGTTACTGTACAGTAGGAGAGCATGCTATGCACATGCGGCGACGACATGGAAGGGAGTTGGTAACGATCAGGGGCGTCGTGCGAAAATAAATTTTGGGGGGGCCCGTGAGCAGGTGATGACTATCTAAGCGGAGCGCCACCACGAGTTGGCGCGCAGCGTACAAGAAAATTTTCGTCTGGCAGACCCCACAGATTGCAGGAAACGGCACTTCCCGTGCCTTATGGCAGTAAGCAACACCCCTAAAATTGATAAAAATTTCCGGCAATTTTTTTATTTTGGGAAATATTCTCGAAGGAAGTGATCGCCATTTATTCCTCAGTTTACCACTTCCTCGTCTCCCAGAAGCGCCCAAAATTTAAGAAATCGAAACATTTTTGTGCTGGCTGATCCATGATCGCCGCCCATGCCCGTGAGAAGTGGTGACTGGGTGAAGAAAAAGCTATGCCGTTATTATTATTCATTTTTTTCAAAACTACCTATCAGATCATGAGGAAAATTTATCCTGGTGGACCTTTTAGCGAACTGATTGCAAGAAGTTCACATGGAGTCCCATAATCTCTGTTCACTACATTTATCTTAACTTTCCGAACTTTGTTACAGGCTTAGAAAAATTTGCCATTTTTTCATGGAAAATTGACTGACTTTGGCAAAGGTAACGGGTTGCACTTACTCTGGGACTACGTATATATAATATTGTTCAACGATGGCAGCGTTGATGGCACATTTGGTTCATTAGTTATCAACCAGTAATTATTTAACTCTTTCGTTTGACTGAATATCAACAACCATTGACCAAGCAGTCAACAGAAGCCCGATTTCTCGTAGGCCCTACAAGAAATTCAGTCGTGACACTGTTCGAAAACACTTTTTTTTTTAAATTATGACAACATTTTATGACACCTTTGACAAAATTTGGGGGGGCCCGTGCCCCCCCGGGCCCCAATGGGCACGACGCCACTGGTAACGATGGAGGGAAACGTGACCACTTTAGCGAACACGGAAAATCCATTTTAATATCTAAAACAATCTGCAATATGTCTGCAAAGCGTTCCGTGAACATAGGTTAATAAATAAAGTGGAACAGCTAATTTATTTCATTAATTGGTTAGGTTGCATTACCATCAGGGATATGACATGCATGCACGCAGCCTTTTTTTTTATTTGAATGACGCGAAATGCTAACTTACGGGAGATATATGCCGGAGGCAATTTCATGTCAAAAATTTGTTCCTAACTCCAGATATGGTAATTTGCTGATTTGTTCCCTATATAAATAGAACAGTGTCTGCTAGGCTGCGAGGCAAGACTCCAGGGAGTGTTTGTATAGGCATAAACAAATTACACCCCGAAATACAGCGCAAAGCATTCATGCACATCAGCTAGAAGGGGTACACGTTTTTTTTTGTCAAGGGTTTGCTTAGGGGTGCGAGTAGTTATAAAAAAAAACAATTACTGTGTCATATTATATGTGAAGATACTCAATGCATATTCAGTGAATAATTAAATTTATGTTAGCTTCCGATTGAATCATTCATCAGTGATGAATACAGTGATGAATCATCACTGTATTACTAATATTCTAATATATAATTTTATGTTATTAATAATATTTTTCTTTATCACCACAGATGGGATCTCCTGTTGTATCGTGTCCTTATCCAGAACGGTATCGCAATTTATGCGGCGTGGTGTACCGTGGCTACCCTTGTGGGATTCACCATCATTTTAGTGACGATATCGAATATGACGCAGGAGGGGGCCTGTTGTTTCTCGTTATCAATCCTCTCACTGGAACTGATCGTATTCTTCATCTTTGATGTAACGGTCTTTGATCGTTACACCCGCTACACATGCACAACTTATCCAACTTTCATTTGGGCGTTAGTCGGAATTTTGTCGCGAAACTTTCGAAGCGACAGACCGCATATGATCTTCGCCCTTTCATTGCTGTGTATAACGTCTGTAATGTGTCTCGTGAAATTGTTCGTTGCCGTAAGAAGAAGGAAATCTGATCCTCTGGATTACGACGTTCCCGAGAAAAGAAGCTTGAATGTGCCAGCCCTTTAAGTGCAGAGTAATAAATAAGCAAAACAAGAAAAGTCAACCCAACACGTATATATCCTAACATCGGAGAATATCGGGGAACTGCTACGTACAGACAATTAATTTTCACTGCAGACGGTAACTCCAAACAGCAAGAGGAACTCATCTGATCACGTTACAAGAAACGACAAATATCATTCATCGGACAGTGTGGCGAATATATAAGTGAAACCATTTTACCCATTCTAATCACCGTATACATATAGCAGCATCAACCTAACCATTATCCTAACACGCGCATGCATAGGAAGGTTTCACATATAGAACTGGTACATACATCACCAATTACGACGTCAAGTGGTAAAGAAGACGACAAACGTGTTGTCAATGAGAACGGAACATTTACAGAGAACATATATCGCTCTACATTGTCTATAGGCCTAGTATTAAACTTAAGGTAATCATTTAATAACTCATATATGTAGAGCATAGGCAACATAGGCATACGATGCGGGATGCAGGGCAGACTAACCCCCCCCCCCCACAATTGGGACGGTGTGAATTACTACAAGTATAGCCTAACTCTGATTTTCTGAAATGTAACGTCACAAAGAAAATAGATCATTTTGCCGCCATCTTAAATAATAATTTTATACATTTTAATAACAGAGTGGGTCATTGTTTGTTTTATTGTTTTTTGTTTTTTGTTTGTTCTTTTTGGCATCTTATATGGTATCTACATGCAATAACGCATGAAGTCCAAAAGCATTTGCCCTTGAAAAATTAAGAAAGCATCACAAACATCTTACTTGCTATATAGCATGCCATAAAGCTCTTTCTTCTGTTTATATTTGAATTGCTTCTGAGATTGCTACTAAGTTAAGTAAATGCTATGTATGCTAGACTTCCTTATTCAGCCGTTTTGATCGATTAGCATACGGGCTCTTTTAAGGGTTGCTTCTATAAGAGCAAGTATAGGCTTCTATACTAAATATTCTACTAGACGTTTGGTTTTACTGGCCCACAACATCTCATAATTCTTCAAAGTCATCATTTTACAAATGCGATTTGTAGTAATTGCATCAGGCGTATATTAAACTCCCGCAGGGAGCGAACACTTCGTCAAAACGAATTGATCAATCTTACATATTGAGGGCAATATAGGTTCTACGACGGAGAAAAACCTTCCACGGAGGTTTCAAATTTTTACATTTCCTTTTTATAACGATTTCTATAGACTCATAAATCTTCGCCAACATTAACATGAATATAACTCTGTCCAGGGAAAACGAGTTAAAACTGGAGGACGGAAAACGATCCTTTTTGACATAATTAAAGAATACTATACCGTGTAATTGGAAAAGAAAACTGTAGTTATAAATATTCATTGCAAAGATTAACAAACTAATAGACAAATGTCACGTCCATTTATAATATAGTATTGCAAGATCATTAGACGTTATACAAATAACTGCGGGCAATATAAAGCTATATATAAGCTACGATATACTGTTAAATTGGAAAATGGATTAAAAAATAAAAAGTAAATAATTTGGCAGATGCGTATATAAAACAATCACAAAGGACTTATGGCATTTTGGGGCGTCTTACGTTAGATATTGTAATAAGTTTAAGGATAAATATATTTGAGTTTTCTAACTAAATGTTTGTTGGCAACAACGAAAACACTTTCTAGAGGACAACACCTGCACGTGACCTGCCATGCCATACAGAAATGTCGATAGGCTACGGTGTCTCCTTTCCTATTAAGTAGGCCTGTTAAAATATGGCTATAAGTTGTTAGTATACTTGTATACGGTACATGACTTTAATATTAATTTAGGTTATATGGGTCGCGTTATCAGGTAAAGTTCGATTTTGGGAAAGATTTTGAGTATACCGAACATCAATTGACAAAGATATAACAACAAACTTGGTCATTTGCAAATCTAACTTAAATTTCCTCCTCCCATCCTCCTCTTCTCCCCTCCAACTCCCTTCCCCGCCTCCTCCCCCTTGCCCTAAAGCCAGTGCCTTTCTCTCCTCACATCCGCTCGTTTTGCTATAGCCCTACTGCTACGATACAATGCAGAAAACATATGCGTAACTACTTTAAATCTTACAGTTTTGTACACGACAGTAAAAATACTGGATCGTGCTGATAAATCGGTAGCAAGTGCCATAATTAGGATTAGAGTAAGAACTGAGGATATGTGTAATCCCAACAAATGCAGTTTGATGCATTTATTGGGATTACAAATATCCTCAGTTCTTACTGTAATCCTAACAGCCGATTTATCAGATTTATCAGCACGATCCAGTTTTTACTGTGCAGTACAACACTTAAGGTTTAAATTAGTTTATGTAACCTCTGTGTGAATTGGTTACCGTACTGCATTAGCCAGTCAACTATAGTCGTTTCGCAGAATAGGTCACATCATGTAGTGTGACGCCAACATCATGATATCAGTAATTCTCTTTTCGGAATTCACTATGTGTATAATGTCTCTGGTTTGACGTAAAGTCCTTATATATTATTGAATTTATGAAACAAGAACCTTTTATTTCAATATTTTTTTCCAATGACAGAAGTGACATCAAATAAATGAAAAACGACCAAAAAAAAAGGATATAAAGAGAAAGCTATATAGACCTCATCTCAAATATATTAGGCATGGAAGTCGTGCATACTTAACAGCTGCACAAAGCGAAAACATGTGTCCTGAACTTCCTTGCACTCCCTGTGACGCAATGCAGTGCAGTGCACTGTTCATCTGTCGTCGAATAGGCCGAAAGTCAAAAACCTCATTTTATCAAAATTTTCATCAATTGGCAACATATCATTTTCCAAAAAAAATGAAAAATAACCTCACGCCTGTGGTTATTACTTATTATAACAAATATTGAAGATGTTTATGAGTTACCCGCCGAAATGAGATTCTGCGTTCAGAAAGGGTAGTGTTCTTTCTATAATATGCCTTACGGCTGATACACATTGCCCATAGCCTTAATTACTTGCTAACACAAGCAACAATAACAAGTGACACCGCGTCGGTGAGGTAACTTTTCGAGAAACAAAATTCTTGCTCATCCATTAAGAAGCAATTTATATTTACTTATTTTCATCTTACGCGTTTATTGCAAATTTTTTACTTTTAAATATATATTTTTTGTTTCTCCTTTTTTTTTTTTTTATAAAATGCATGATGACGTTCAAAATACAAGAAATAGTAATCACTTAGTCATGGAATCATGGAATTCGTATGCTGTTTTTTCTTTTCTCTTCTCTTCTTTCTCTCTCTTTAATTTCCTGAAGACCCTGAATATATTGAAACTTGTGAAGGCTATTAAATGGTTCTCGGTTTGACGAACAAGTCACTAAACTGGTTCATGACTATATGTTTTGCTTGAATGTCCACACTGTGAGTTGGAATCCTAATGATGATGTTGAATTTTTCAAAATTGCTTGATTTACTTTCCAAATTCTGATTTGGGTACATGTAGAGTAACACACCCACAACTATATAGGCCACGCCTAATTTGGTGACGTCATGCTGTTGTGAGAAACGGATTGCTCTTTAAGGAGAGATAATAAACCAAACCACCGTGAGTTCCGTCAAAATAAAAAATACAGGCTCAATGTCAATCACCGATAAATCAACAAGTACATTTTTTTTACATTTTTGTAAGAAGAGAAATTTTTGGTAGAGTTCTATGAAAATTGAAAATGATTGTGCATATGAGAGGGTGGTAGCTGCATTTTGAATATGTCAAACATCAGATAAGTTCATCCACTTTCAAGGACATTTGGGCAACTTGAACATAGTTGTAATTTGGAAAACCTCGCGCGAAGCCGCCCTCAGTTAAGGCCTCACTGTCGCAGCATATGAAATACAACGAAATTCGACTATATCACCAAATATTACTATACGGTTCGCGATTGGTAACATCTCCCTCACCAAGTCACGTGGAAAGTGCACTTTTAATTGAGCAGATGACGTGATAATAAAAACTTACAAAGTTACGAAAGAAGGGAACATCCACCCTAGAACAGATGAAACAGAAAATGCCAACGGCCTTTATAAACCCTCGCTCACAATCACACAAGACAATCGAGTTACAGCTCTAGCCTCTAGTTGTCAGTCCTTTACACAATCGCCTTTTGTTTTTTACGCTGTTACATAACTTATTTTTGCATAATTGTTATAATCCCTAGTCCGGTACTGTGTCCCTCTGATTCACACTTTGGTGTTGGTGTGTGTGTTATTCAAAGGGCATTCACTCACGTTGTTAAGCATGTGCAAAGCGTTTTGTGTATTTGTGAACCCAAAAGCTTGTTTTTTTGAACATATTTTAACAGTGTTCAAGCTCTGCACAGCGACAGATAGGTAGCCAATATAAGGAAAAATCGATACGTGAAGGGCCTCACTCTCTATCCATCCAACATCGAACCAAGTGTTAATTCTGGCATACAAGAACACAACCACGGTAAGTTAGACTAGTTAGTTATATCATAAATTAAAATATAATTACAGTATCTAAACTAGTTTCTGACTCCATATTATTATAGTGTCAATTAGGATATGTAAATATTACTGAAACAATGAATGCTATATTAGATGGATCGGAACCCCCACACTATATTACACGGTATTTTTTCAGTATATATAGATAAGCAGTTTGGTAACAGATACTTCTCTCTTTGTTAAACTAGAGCTATTTTGAAAGAGCAAGAAATCTTTGGATTAAACAGAATTCGAGCCTTTGCCCTGAGCAATTACAAGTCCTACATAAACCGTTTATAGTATGCTCATACTACTAACTGTCAGCCTTTCAGACCGGGGGGGATAATTATTTTGGGCTGTTGTATATGGATACCTGACGGTCAGTATAACCTACATTTTATTACATCGTGTAACCTTGGCAGCAGTGACCTGGGTAACACTCTCTATGGTGTGACAAGGGAATATAGCTAAATTTACTTCGACACAGTCCAGAAGCCCATATGGGGTGAGAATTTCAAGAGAATTTCTCCTTCCGTTTACCAATGTTCGAGATTTGTTTTGGCCTTTGTTGTACATAATATTTCATCAGATAAGTTACACAACATATTGTCCCGAGTGAGGCCAAAGAACACTCCAAGGGTGACAGAATTTTTTGGGGAATAAAAGTGACCATTATTTTACCTTTCTAGCATTTTTTTTTATAGAAGGGGGAGAGGGAGGGGCACGGTGGTAACCATTAGGTACAGATTCCTTTCCATGTGTCTAACCAAGGAGCTGTCGTCCCGCTCCCCTGGTTAGACTTGGCGGTTTGTTATATCGCAATAACGTTAAGACTCTATTTCATGCACTGCCATTGAATGTCGTCTTTGTATATAATGGAGTGAAAAATATCACGAGAAATATTTTAGACTCATGAACTTTTATTTTA
>KN895338.1:2116-12933 GCA_000934455.1 Apostichopus parvimensis
AAATGTTTATTCCAAATGCGATCAAATTGCGGGAATCGCGCAATCCCGCGGCTAATGCGAACCCTGGGCCTGCATAATAGATAGTAGTAGTAAAAACTGTTTAAGAGCTAAATTGGATATTGATATGGTCTGATTCAATAGAGATGGAGAGCAAACATAAGCAGCGACGACAGTGCAATGTAAATGATGTTAATTATATGAAGTTATTAACAAGTTAATGAAAGAAACAAAAGCAAATAGAAATTATTGAAGAAGGTTTATACCTTATCTTACACTTATTTGAACATGAAAACAGTGGAGAATATAATTCATTGAGTATGGCACCCAATATGTAATTTCTTGAAAATCGCGATACACGAGAGTACGCAATTTTTTTCCAAATACCCGACGGGTAACAGCTCTTGGGTAACCGGTTCCCAATTTTTGGACCTGTGTAAACACTACTATCAAAGTAGCACACTGATGGAATGTGCATTACAGCATTAGGTTTCCTAATTAAAACAAAGTGATATATAGTTATGTGGCACCAAATTTCCTGTTCTTGAGTGACATGTTAAATAATATGCTAATTGTGAATGGGCAATCCCATGATTTTAACTAGATTTCGTAGGCAGAACGGATACATACAGTACATATATCCAGTACTTACAGAAACGTTACAAGCAACCGCATAGCACATTTCAAACTGTAATCCATGTGCATTGTGTACATTGGCATGCATCTATCACATCAGCCAAATTTTCCTTTACTCCTTATGTAAATTGTTACAAAGTTCATGCCCATTGTTCATCTCCTGTTGTCCTGTAGTCTACTTTGTAAAATTTGTGGTATTATTTCAATTTGAATTCTTTTAATACTGTCATCCCTTCATTAAATGTTGGTACAAAGGAGAGTACTGTATACTCAGGTAGGCACAGGTGTTTTAGCCACAATGTGGTTTTAAAGCTGTTGTCTGTGAGTCTATTAATGTATTAGCTATTATCTATATCAGTGATTAATGATCCCCTAGCAATGTGTTTATCTCCAGCCATTATCTATTGATGTTGAAGGAGCTCTGATAGCTATAATTTCTCTGTGAGAGACATAACAATGATCCTTAGATTATTATCTGTCTTGTCCTATTTACCAAATCTCAGCACATACAACCTACAGTGTGTTTAGCCAAGATCATAGGATTAAAGGGCAGATCTTGAACTTTACCCAGGCAGTGGATACTTTTTAATCCAAAATCAAAGCTTTGAGCTGATACTTGTACGGTGACTCCCTTTAAAGTTGTAGAATGACTAACAGTAGGACAGGCCCTGGCTGGATAGTACAGTAATTACAACTTTAAATGGTTAAATGTGTAATAAAGTTGCAAACTTCTGAATCATACATGGTGGCTGTACTGTACTACTGTGGATGGAGAGTGACAAAATCAAATTAAGTAGAGTTGTTTCTTCTGCCTTTTTACATAAATTTTTGTCTTTAAAGAGATATAGCCAACCTCATGCTTTTGCTATATAGGGCTAATTCACAGCAGACTATGCAGATGTCTTTAAAGTCTTGTGAAAGCATTAGAAGTAGATCTGCCTTCTTGCGCTTTTATTTTTAAAAGAAGTGATTTTCGAGTGTGTTTTGATTCCTCACAATTCCTAACAAATGACATTTAAATTGCTTGCCTCTCTATACAGCAAGTTACAATCACTGGCTGTGTTTGAAAAGTTTTATTTTTAGTAATATAGACCTTGTTAATTTTGAATAGCTTACAGTAGAACTTTATATTATCCTCAACTTGCACAAAGTCTGTACAGAATGTCATAGGAATCTAGGTTAAGTGTACATACAGTAGTAGTATTACTGTAGATGCATTGTTGGAAGTACAGTCTTGTACCTGCAGTACATACAGTAATGATATGCACTTCTCAGTGCAATAGCAAAGTTGCTAACATTCTGAAATATTTCCATTATCATAAAAACATATTGTTGCTGGTTGAATCAACTAATCAATTGTCTTTCAAGTTAATTGTGTTAGCTACTGTAGGTACTATGTATGCATATCAGCAAAGTATTCCTATCTCAAAGTACCAAATATATCTAGGTGAAGCTTTAAAAATGTTATCAGTATTACTCCTAAACCTGCTGAAAATTGGTGAAGGGGGGGGGGGGGGGGAATGGGAATATGAAAGTGGGTTTGCTTTTTAGTATCACAGAAAACTGCTTGTCCAAGTTTAGTTACTGTATGAGTCACCATATATTTGTGGTGCTTCTGTGTTGCCATTTGAGCCAAATGCAAACTAAGGTATGTCAAATTTGTTCACATATATATATGTGTGTCAGTGTGTGTTTGTTGTATCGCTTGTAAACATGATAACCCAAAACATATAGGACAGTTGAAATTCTAACTAGGTATGGGGAGGGGGTTGATGGGGGTACAGTGGTGAAATGTGGCCATTGTGGTGTAGGTACATAAAGGGTTATTGGAGTACAGACATTGCTTCGACACAGCTACTGTACAGTAGGGAACATAATTTGTAAATACTTCAACCAGACCACTATAGTTTTGGGGTCTCAATTCACAACCAAATGTAATCCATCTTTGACTTGCCTTTTTAGGTGTTCATAATTGCTCTTTGCCTTATCAATTTTCTCGTTTATGTACCCTCATATACACATGCCCTTCAAACTTGTTACCATACATTTTCCTTCCTTAATGTGTCCCCCATTTGCTTCCCAGTCAACTATTGCCAAGCTACTAAAATGCAATACATGCCAAGATCTTATGCTTTATATAATGATTTAAGTAACAGGTATAGGACAGCTGCTGTTATAAATAACCAGCTCAATATATACTAACTGACCTATACGCATATCACTGGATGACATTAACTGTAGTTACACAGATCTCAGTCCATTGATCTACAGCACCCAGTGTAGCCACTTTTAGCCTAGTAAACTGTTCCTTTAGTGCCCTATGTAAAAGACAATAAATTAAAAGCAAATGTATTTTTGAAGTTACAGTTGGTGTTGAATCTGTTTGTGTTAAAGTTCACCATCTCAAAGGTAAATTTAAGAGTTTAAAGGAACCAGAATCTTGATCCAGATTCCACAGTGCAAGGTACACCTTTGCTACTGTACTATAGAGTCAACTGTAGCTTCCAAGTTATGTGTTTTAGATAAATTTATAGTTTTTGATCTCTGCTTTTCTGTAGATGATTTGAAGTACAGTACGATATCAAACTGGTACTAATTAAGTTCACAGTTATCTGTGGCTATAACTGCTGGTGGGTAGGTACATGTACCTTGCATGTACTTATGTTGCACTTCATGGAATAATTTAGTTTCCAAATTTTGTGTACAGTAGCATGTTGAATGGCTCTGAATTTGTGTCAAGATTTTAAATACTACAGGTATGGTTACTGTACTGTGTACCGCCATGCATCATTGCACTTTAATAGCAAGTTGCCCAATTTGCAGGCAGTCTACGATGTGATGACAGCTCAATGAATTATTCCCTTCACTTAGTACGTACAATACTACTGTACTCAACTTGAGTCAATTATTAACCAACAATGAAAATGGAACTCCTGATCAATTAAACCTACTTTCCTTGTTTTGACTATTCTTGGTCAAACAGTTTGATCTGTAAGAAGAAGAAAAAAACAATATTTCTTAACTTTTGGAATATTTCAGAAATAACCGTACAGTAGTTTTCAAGATGAATATATCTGATACAAAAGGAAACATTTTTACCAAATTATTGTTCTATAAAAATAACTATGACTTCTCAGCTTTTCTTTTCCATATTAGTTTGCGAACAACAAAACAGTCTCACAGCAGTTTCTTTTAATTTGGTCTGATTTTGGAGAATGCCACATATATGCTTGTCTCGATAAATTGTAATGTGTTACATTTTGCACTGTAATGGCACTATAAATACTTTGGTGTATTGTTTTTATTACAGTATGGTTAGCATGCAACTTACTTTACTGTAGGTACAGTTCTCAGTCTGTGATAAAGAGAATATAGGAAGTTTGTAATTTCAAGTAAAGTTCATTTCCCTTTTGTTGTCATGCTATAGTTTGAAAACTATTTAGCAGTGATAAAAAGTGACCCGTCGGAATATGTTAACTGGATAGCCTTCCATGATAAATTGCATTTATCCTCATTTCCACCTTTAAACTTTGGTTTCCTATTGTTTATAGTCATCAAGGTAAAATGGTTACCTCAAAATGTACAATGTAGACCTGTGAGTGTCATCAAACAAGAAATGATTTGCTGTACAAGCTTGTTTGAGGTTTCTTTAATATTTTACTTTTATCTTGAATGTGACCGATGAGTAATTTCTAGCTTCCTGTATGAGACTAGTCCTGAAAGAATAATTGGTACTAGTATTGGAAAGATTAACTGGCATTGAATTGATGTCATCGTTTTAAAAGTGTGACTAAATTTGTGTCACTAAAACAGTTTCTACTACTTACAGGACTTCCACGGAGAGGAAATGTGTGTCATCTATAGCAGACCTACAGTACTTAGCATGTGCATTGGACAGCTGTATGTAGCACTACTTCACCATCATCCACCCTGTGACCTATGACCTTAAAGCAAGATAGCCTGATCTCCTGACCCTCTGTCTAGTGCCTGTTATTTTTGTTGTGTAACACTTTTTATTATACTTGCACCCATAAGCAATTAGGTTTTGCACTGGTCAAGCTATTGATGATTTGTTTTGTTGGGGATAGCTTGGCACCCCTGGGCATCATGCCTCACACTCACACCCCCAAGACTTGCATCACCACTGGTTATGATGGAAGGTGACTTAATTATCCTTTCATTTAGCCTTTCCTCCCTTCTCCATGCCCCCTCCCCCCCCCCCCCCCCTTTTTTCATAAAATGTCACGATTAGATACTCTCCCATTCCCATTAGATTGACAATGATAATCTTTTGTTCCATTAACCCCTTCCCCATTCTTTCCCTTGCCCCTCTCCAATTATATGGGGTTTTCTAAATCTTGTATATATCTTGTCTCGTCTCGTACTCCTCCATCTCCAATCAATATAACCTCCGATTGAATCTACCTACAAAATGTGCTCACTTTCTGATCACCACCAACTTCCCCTTAAACTTTCAAATCTACCATCCTTGCAACCGATTGATTCATCTTCCTGAAGGGAACATCCGAACCTCGTTGTGTGGGAGGTAGAAAATTGAAGAAAATTCTTTTTTATTCATTTTATGGCTTGTGCAGGATATTGTTCACTAAGTACATCTTTTTGATTTGTCTCATTCACAGATGTAAACATCCAAAATGTGATAAAAGTAACGTATTGACGTCATAACTATACAGAGATCATGCTCAACAGTTGAACTTTTATAGGTTACCAAAACATTCCCTTATCATTTTTGTTCTGTGTTTCATCTAAAACTTCCATGATCACATAATATATATCTCAAAAGTTTCAGCCTGGATATTAATACATGTGATGTTGTGGAAGCTTATAGTGGATAATCTAACTTTGACCCACTCTTTCAGGGATCACTAGGGTAATGAGTAGTAGTTCTACTGGATAGCAGATAATACCATACAGTACTTGTTATTCTGTTATCTGGGGAATGTATTGACACTGTTTATTAGTTGTTGGATTACTGGCTTTATGGGTCTTTCTTCACACTGTCTGTGTAGTGCTTGTACTGATTTTGTTATTGTGCAGTTGTGTAGAGTTCTGCTACTATCTGTCACGACAACTGGAGGCATTATAAATTGCATACATATCTGTCGGGTGCATTCAATGCCATCCAATCTGTAGTAATGTTATAATTAAGTTGTGAAAGATGCCTACTCATGGCGTTCATGTACTCTTAGGAGCTGGTAGCACTGAGTAACAGTGCTATTGTGTAGGAAGTACAGTCTTTCTACCGCAAGCTGCTGCAAAACAAAGTAATTAATTAGTAACAAATTGCTGCATGCTTTCCTAACAAGCTGTCCATTGTAACTTCATACTGTATGTTGCTGCACTGCAATTTAGGATTTATTCAAATACTTGGTTTTTAAGAGATTAAAGACAGTGCTAGGTTAAGTAGGACAGGGCAGCAATTTCACTTTACAAATTGAACACACTTTTAATTAAACAGATACTGTACATGTACCAAGTGCTCCTACCGAAAAATTAAGTCTTAGACAAATGGTAGTCCATGTACTACCACTTCTCTGACAGCCCTTGGCCTTAGCTTAATAAAACATCCACCAATCTACCTTGAGGCATTAAAAATACCAACCAAATACTGTACATATAGACATACTTACAGTACAAACCTATTACACTATTGGTTATAGGGCTATGAAGAAGCGATACTTCCACATGCAATAACAATTAAAATTAACATAGTGTTCTAGATGATTGTCACTTATCCCTTTACACACTGTCCCCCCCCTTGCCCCTTCCTTCTTCCCCCCTCCCCCAAAGTGATTAAATATTTACAAACATTGTTAACAAACTTGATGCCTTATATGTCAATTGTTGTCATTGATCATATTTGTCTTCTGTCCTTACATATTTCCTGTCAGTGGAAGACTCACTGCAGCATTTTTTTCTACTCTTGAGTTAGATATTATATTATCTCTCTAGACAGAGGGTTGGTAGATGTTGTTGGATTGTGACAATGAGAGACAAATAAATTCAGAGAGAATATCATTCTCTCCCACCTCTCTCTCTCTCTATGTAATTCATCCAAGCCAGATGAGAAGATGGTATTTTGGTTGTTGACATTCCAGTCTCTGATTATAGATCTTGTGATGTCTCAAAGCCATCTCGAAGTCAGAGATGGGGTTCTCATTCTGCTGTGATGTGAGAAGAAGCTTCAATGGAATGTGTCAGGAATATTAACTTACTATATGTCCGTCGATACTCTTCGTTAAAGTAGGAATGACCGATTCCAAGGGATCGTGTATGTGTTTGCCTAATCCGGTAATTAAGGTGTCTAATTAACATCAGATTTGTCAACAGTTTATGTAATTAGACATCCAGAGACGTCTTTTCCAATAAATAGGAACTTTTCAATTTTCTGGTTTATTCAGTTTTGTGGTAGGACAGTCGCTGCTCTTATATGAAATACTTATATTGACACTAGGGATAGGAAATTAGGTATGTGAAAGGAAAATATAATGGGGATAGTGTTTGTCAGCAATAGTATTGTGGATTTTTTTGGGTATTTGTACACAGAAGGGAGTATGTCCCTGTGTTATCTCCAGATCCTGACCGTCTACTAATGTATGAACGTTACAGTGAGATTGCCAGTCTGAAGCATGTCCAAGATGTACTGTGAATGCAGGATGTAGTTAATGGACTCCAATATTTTTATTCTCATGTGGTGCTAGTCTTGGGGTTTTCAGGAACTTCCTGTTTTGTAAATTAAGTTCACTGCATTACATTAACACTGTCATCTTTTCTCTTAGCAACCCCAGGGTGAGACGGGAATACTAGGAGAGTTAATGTGAACTGTCAATAAGTTAAAGCTGCATGCAGTAGCATGATTTTTGAAGGTTGAAATTAGCCTACAATACAGTCCCTTTCTTTCATCCATCAAAGTCATACCCTGCAGGAATGATTAACGTTAAGGTATAGTTTTCAAAGGCATATTAGATGTAAATCAGTGAAATTACAATATAAAAACTGTGGTAGCTTTGAGGGACATAGGCCTTGTTCACATTCGTGAATGCAATGGAGATCAGGGTTTCGTTACCCCACCACAGTGAGATAACAAAACTTAAACCAGGCAGGTTCACAATGGAGAACGGGTGTCAGATCAAGAAGTAAAGAACAAACAGGGAAACATTGTGCAAGCATGAAAAGGTCATGATGATTGTTTACAACCTACCATGTGAGGATTCCTGCTGCTGGATGCCCAGTTAAAACACATAATAGTACATCATACATATAGCATTGCTATATACTGAGTTGTTGTGTTAGCAAATTTAGCTTTATTGTTGGCGCACATGAAAATGGTCAGGTATCAAAGGTATGCCATGTTTCAACAGCACTTTGGAGACGAACATTAGTTTACTATGGGTCGATGAAGGAAGTTTTTAGTATTCACAAGTCACATACAGTATACATACATTACAATTTTGATCGCCCTTGAGGGGTTAGGACCGTCCCCTAAAGGAGGATCATGATTGTGGGATCTGATCCTGATTACACAAGCGTCCACATTACAATCTTGATCGTCCTTGCGGGGTCAGGAACCTCCCTGCAAAGATCATGGTTGTGGGATCTGATCCTGAATTACGCGAGCGTTCACATTACAATCTTGATCGTGCTTATGCGGTCAGGAACCTCCCTGAAAGGAGGATCATGATTGCGGGATCTGATCCTGATTACACGAGCGTTCACATAACAATCTTGATAGTCCTTATATTACACACCATAAGTGAAATAAATTTCAATAACATCCCATTTGATGGGAGGTGGTGGGGAGAGGAGGGGGGTTTAAGGGTTTCTTGAGAGAAGGAAACCAGTACTGAAGGAAAGAAAATGTGTATTGAACACACTCTAGCAGACATGTGACTATAATATCAAATCGCTGCAAATTAGTTCATTGTAATTTAATGTTTAGCTACTTTACAGCAGATGAATTTATGCTGTAATGAAGAATTATGAGTCCAATGATTAAATGCTGCATAACTAGAACAGTAGCTAGCCTCAGGTTGTCATCATAACCTTAAGTGAAGTTCTGTACAACCAAATCATTGATGATATGAAAAGCAGCGACTGAAATGTGTGTTTAATATTCAGGAAAGTCACTTTCAGAACACTGTCTAGATGGAAATACTCTATGTACACGTATACCCACAGCATAGCTATGCTGTTATTGATTCAAGCCCAGCCCCACACATACAGTATTCTGTAGAGATTATTCTAGACCGAGCTACTACTACTACTACTACTACGGTATGTTCCTACGTCACTGCCAGTTGAGCACACGTGGTTCTGCAGTGTGTGTTGCTGCAATTACTCATAGTGAGAGAGAGATGTGCTGTAGTAATCATAATTGTGTTTCCCTTCACAGTCTGAATTAGTGATAGCAGCAGTGTGAAAGGATTAGGACTAAATTGTGAATGGATCAGGATGTAGGTTATCAAATAATTTCATGAATGGCATACAGGTATATATATATGCGTGTACTGCATGGTAAGCAATGTGTTAATGGTAAAGTGGTATCATGCTGTACATGCTCTTTGAACTGAGAAATTGGCCATGTGGTATTTTTTTCCTCTCTTAAATAGTGATGTGTGCTTATATTTGAATTGCAAAATGAAGGTAACCTGTTGTGAATGGTTTACCGTGATGCCTAAATGGAGCTCTACGTAGCTCATTTCAAAATAGATTCCGGAATTCATCCATGTGACAGTATTCTAGGGTACTCCTTGCTTCATGGCATGGCATAGTTCGTACAGTACCTTATCACAAAATGCTATGCATAATGGCTGAACAAGTCCAAAGATGTTCGAACACTGAATTATTCCCTGGACCGTCCCATGTTCTTACTAAAGCAGATCTTACATATAACTACAGTACATCCTCATATCTAATGCATCATGTACAGCATGTGATCGAATTAAGTTCCCAAGTTGTTCCTTTTCACAAAATTGCTTGTTAACTGAGGGCGGCAGTTTGTTGATATTTAAGCAGACAGAACAAATCGTACGTGCGTAATGTCACGAAGTAATTTAAGCCCTTGATAATAATTGTCATTCATATTGAGAGTTTACATAGTTATGTGAAAGTGAAAGGTTACTTCTGATTTTGGAATCTCAATGATTATTAACAAAGTTAATTGCACTTGCTTCACCTTGTTACGTGTCCAAGTTCACATCCATGGAAGTTGTCCTAAGTATGATACCGTACATTTCGCAATAATATTGTGTAGATTTTAATATACCTTTATAGATACAGTGTGGTTGTTGTGTTTCATATACTTTGTATATTATTTTGGAAATGAATCCTGTTTAAATTAGATAAACAGGTTTGGATATTTCACAGGCGCTTACTTTAAAGGGAAATATTTTGTCAGGGACTATTGTTGACAAGTTCTCTGTCAGGACTGACTCCTGCAAACCTTTCATAGTTGATTAGTCCACTGCCTTAACCACTTGACCAAAATGTTCTCATACTCTACCTCTACCATTGTGGATGGGGGGGTTTTTGTCACACAACCATGAAGGGCACCTGGTTTTGTATAAAGTTGACATCCATAAAACCAAACAGCATTGAAATGAGGATGTTCACAACCTTTCCTCTTATCCGATCAAAACCTGTAGTCTTTTGATGACATTTTACTTTTAACTTAACTGATTTTTGTTTCTTCATAGGAAAGATCATAAGTGAACGGAAATTTACGTTATTTAACAAAAGTGTTTTTTGTCAGAATTTAAAGATTGTCTGTGTCTTACCTCAAATTGACATAAATTTATCGCCCCCCAAAAAATTAAAAGTAAGATCGCTCATAAAATGAACCAAAGAAATATCCATGGTCAAATGTTCTCTATGTATAGCTTCTCTTTGTTTGTCTTGTGTTTATGTGTTGCTTTGTACTGAATGTGTAATATTAAATCATTTTAATAGGTATGTGTACCTTACATACTGTAGCCTACTTCTTTATGGCATTCCATTCAAAGTGAGAGAGAGAGTGTGTGTTTGTTTGAAGTTTGAAATTACAACTGTACAGTTCAAGGCTTTGCTTTACATGAGGTTCTATTGTCACAGATTTTAAGGAGCCCAGCATGCTCTCTTTCACGGTCATATCAAATATGCCACCAGGTTTATTGAAGGTGACATAC
>JXUT01139275.1:0-13188 GCA_000934455.1 Apostichopus parvimensis
CTATGCGGGGACTGTACGGAGACAGTAAACTGCAGCTATGTGGGGACTGTACGGAGACAGTAAACTGTTACTAAGTGGGGACTGTACGGAGACAGTAAACTGTTACTAAGTGGGAACTGTACTGAGACAGTAAACTGTTGCTATGCGGGGACTGTAGGGAGACAGTAAACTGTTGCTATGCGGGGACTGTACGGAGACAGTAAACTGTTACTATGTGGGAACTGTACATAGACACAGTAAACTGTTACTATGTGGGCACTGTACGGAGACACAGTAAACTGTTGCTATGTGGGGACTGTACATAGACACAGTAAACTGTTACTATGTGGGCACTGTACATAGACACAGTAAACTGTTGCTTTAGTCATATTTCATGTTTCTGTCTTGTCTTCTTATTTTTTGATATTTTCTTCTTTTCCTTTCTACAGGTATTGTAGCATCTTTCCAAGTGTATACATCAAGGTAAGTCACTTGTTGTTTCTCGTCCATTTTTCAATCGAGTGGCTGAAATATTGACTAATTTGATCAAACCTGATCTTGTCATTAAGTTCTGTACTTCTCTATGCTACGTACATGCTTCTCTAGTGTATTCGTCCACACTATAATGTACAGAACAGTCAGCATCACATTCAGATAGTCTTCACCAATGCACATTTTATGACTGATTTATATGAGTCATGAATATATGCTCCTGTTGCTGTAAACTGCAGGTTTCTCAATAGGCATCCTGCAGGCCAATTCTTGCCAGTTAAACATTTCACTTGAACTTGCAAAACAAAACAAAAAATCATGCCACAGTCTTTGGGTTATCAGAACACCCATACCAGCTTCCCCTGCACATTGCTCAATCTAATTCAAGTCAGAGTTTGGATATGTCAGGCCCCTTGCTGAAGTCAATGTTTTCTTTTGGCCCTTCCCGCAAATGAATTGATAACCCTTGGTGTAAGACTAAGCAGCCACAGATGTTTTGCATTAAAGTGGCCGTGACACGAAAATTTCAAAGTCCTATATTTTTGGGATCCATCAAAGAATGTTCTCTAGAACATGTATCAACCAATCTGCCAGTTTAAAACTTGATTTTTCAAGTCGAAAATTGAGAATGAATTTACCCTTTTCGGCGTTTGAAACTTTGTTTACTCGAAAATTTTCCGATTCGCATGACGTCATGTGACGTCACGTTTTGAACACATTTGTTGTCGCTGCTTACGATTCTCCGAACATACCATTCACGTACACAGTAGACAAATACACATACCGCTAGTAGTTACTAAACAAAACACCGATCACAAGTGCGATATCAAATCAACATTTCCTGTGAAATGGCGGATCCAGAACCAATTGCGGCAACCGAAGTTCAAAGTGATAGTGGTTCTTCACCAGGCAGTGAAATTGGGCTATAATTAGAGTGACCTTTCTCATATTCGAAGCAGAGAGTGAAGGCGATGATCATGCCAATATTGAACCGAACGTTGAGGGTGGACCGGAGGTGTTAGAACCGTATCAGTTCGAGCCTGTTAAACGAGCCGAAATTGAAGCTCCACAACATATCGAAGAAGAAATCCGTTCGAAACGATTGCAAGGAACATACAACGTGGTAAGAATTTATTAACGAAGCATTTAAAAACAAAATCCATTCCATTTTGTGCATGTGTTGTTGGAATTCGCGGAACTCCCTAAACCGTATTGTGCGTTGTGTTACGGTAACTTACAACCCATATGTACTGTTTGTTGGCATATACTTTATAGTAGTACTAGTACTAGGGTTGGTTGCATACTGAAAGTTTGGCTCGGGGATGTAAGTTGCATTATGCAGCCATGCTAGGTAGGCATATGTGTTATTTCATACTCATTATTACTCGGCTAGTACTTTGGCCTGGAGTTTTGCAAATCAATTTTCTGAAACAAAAGAATGTTTCATGATACATGGAAGGTGTAAAATCACAACAAATGTTACCATAACTGTACATTGTATGCTTGCTTGTTATTGTGGACATCATGGGCCAACATTAATACATTTTGAACTTTCATAAAATTTTTCCCCAGGCAGTACAAATACATAGCCTACGGTCAACAGGTTCAATGGTACTTGGGGTTCCTAGCAAGACACGTCAGGGTTGTGCTACCATAATGTGCAGTCCAAAGGATCAGAAGTGAGTTTCCAGCCAATGGTCATTACACTGGATTCAAGTTGCCAGGAGAAAACTCATTGTATAGGAAGCCTTGGTTGAGAAATTCCTCCAGAAACACCTTTTCTATTCTACGATTGTGTTGGATTATCAATCCGTCAGGGTTCCCTCAGTGTTGATATATTGAAATTCAAGACTTTTAATTCAGGATGAAAAGGTTATTTTCCAGACCCAACATCAACAATGAAAGAAAAGGCATGTTTTGAAGCATTTGGACACAAGTATTGGAGTGACCGTGATGTCATATAATATGTGCATAAGGGAACGGGCATTGACCTTTTTAGGAGCATTTACCTCCCAGACGTTTGCTTTGTACCTTTAATCTGGAAGCCAAAATATCCATATCACCAATGATATTTGACAGAAAAGTCATAATAAAGACCAATGGAGGCAGCAGAACTCTTGCATGTTTAGACTTTGTTTCTTCAACAGCAGTTGGTTTGTTTTAAGTGTTTCTTCAGAAACTCAGCAGTACACCCTGTTAATGGTCTTCGATTGTTTTAATGCGTGTGATGCTGTATTTCACGTTGCCTGTCAGTGTTGTACGTGTCGTCGTGCGTGGGTAACATTTTTGCATGTGAGTTGCGTCGTGCAGTGTTTCTTGGTTTAAATTACCCTTTATTGTATTTGCTTCTGGATTATTCTAATTAATTTGTCACAACAACGATTGATAGCGATGGACATGCAACTGCTTTGTAGGCTTAAAGCAAAAAATTTCATGTAAGTTGTTTTCTTTAAACCTCGTTTGATGTCACAAATTACACTAGTGTAATTTAAGAATGATAATGTTTATGGAAAGTACAGTTTTACTTTTATGTCATATAATACAATGATTGTTGTTAATGTTAGTTTAGTCACAGGCTTGTTCAGATTGTCCAGAATGACTGTCTAGAACTGATATTGAATAAATTTTGTTCAATGATTTAAGACTTGAACTACGTTGTGTGAATTTTTGGCTCTGTGACTTTAAAATAAATCGCTTTGAGATTTTATTAAACACCCTTTGGAATAAAATCTTTTTACCTACCTATTTTGACCCATCCCCATTACCCCCACTCCCTCCACAACATAAAAAATGGTTTTCCTGGAATAGGAATAAGAAATTATTGCTATAACTAACTGATCCAGCATATTCCAGAAATAAATTGGGGCACTGAGATTTGTTCACAAGAAGATGTAACCCATCACTTCTGAAGCTAACCTCATAGCTTATTAGTATACAATAGAGCAATGAAGGGGGTGTTAATTTAGATGATACAGCAAAATCTCTTCGTCTATTGCGACTTCAGTGTAGTAACGCTAATACTAGTACTACTAGTGCTCGGCGCGCTACCTCCTAAGGATCGCCACTTGCCCCATTGGAGGTTTCCTGTTCCCCGATCTGGTCTTCAGAGTAGTTTTTTATGGATTACTTGACAGAAGAATGACTCTTTTATGTCGAACCGTTAAAGTCCATTTGTTTTATTTCATAACAAAAAGGAGGGATCGTAGTATGCTTCCGTGAAGTGTTCGCTTCATACGGAGGTGCATACTGGCTAGGCCCAGTGAAATCGGCGCTGGTGTTGTGCACTAACTTGGTCATAATCGCCGTGTTTTTTTCATCCTTCAGCCATGGATGAAGGCTAATTGCATGGGTTATGATATTTATGCAGCCCCCAACAACACAACAGACCGGCATTTCTCTCGGATAGTTTACAACAGTTGTAAAACAAACTTGAAATTTCTAACGATATAGCGTAATACAGTGGTTGTTCTCTCAGTGTAAATGTGCGTGTATATGGAACGGTATGATCGTCGCGCATCCGGTACATGACTGGGCTTGGCACTTGTGTTCCTAACATGACGTCATTGTCTTGTTGTGAAATCGCATTCTCAGATATCTATTTTCGGATGCGAATATTAAAACGTTAATTACTAATTAGTCCTTGAGGTTTTCAAGGTGATGAGGATAGTTTTGAACATAGATTTTCTCAAAGATTCAGAGGAAGTTACTCTCGATTAGTTGGATTTTTCGTGTCATGGCCTCTTTAAAAAAATTACAATTTTCAATATAAAGCAGTTGATTATTGACTCAAGTTTATTTTTATGTATTTTATTTTTATCTGATGCCGAGTAATATTTCACCCTACATGAGATATTTAGATATGATACGATCATGCTGTATCGCTCAAAAGTTGGTGCGTTTTATCAGTGACAGTATTAAGTGCAACATTTGTAGCGTGTATGATGATATAGTTTGTACAGCATATCGAATCCCTTTACATGAATACACAGTTTGTTGTACTTTCTAACCTACAACTCAATAATTTGCAACATATATTTAAACGTCAGGCCAACTTACTTTTACACAACATATATTTATACGGCCGTTGTTGGAAAGTGTTTGATTTATGATTGCTTCGCTTCAGGGTTCTGTGAAGCATCTGCAGTTACAAGCTCATGAGCTAAGAGATTACGAACAACAGCTAGAGTCTGTACTCAGAAGGTATCTCAGGAGGCTACAGTGGTTGCTTGGTGCCAGCAGAAGAACCTTTGGTAACGTCATTGAGAAAAAGGTCAGTTTATTCGTCTTACAAACCTTCGTTTAGTTTATAAAACCGAGTATAGTCATGGGTCCAGTGCTCACGAGGTTACCTAACTTTTCGTAAGTAAAGTTTTTCTAGTGATGTGTTTTTGTCGTGTGGCTCAGAAAATGTAAATTTACTGACAGTCTGAACACCCTCAAACAAATGCCACTGGTGTAGAAATGCTTAGCAAGGTGTATGGCTTGTAATGTTCACAACTTTGGTGTGTAAACAGAACCAGAGACTGAAAGAGGCTAAGCTAATATGTGAATGCTGTTTTTTAGTGCAGTAAGTGGTATATGAACCACCTTCAGTAAACATTACCTTTTGTGGAAATGCTACTACAAAACATCAATAGCTCATTTTTGTTGTCACCAATAACGTTGCTACCATCGAATGATTTAGGGTTGTATTATGGAAATTAACCATTTGGACAGTTACTAAGTCTGGCATGCTTTGATGTCCCTATGGGAAATTTTACAGTCTGACTGCAAGCAGAAGGACATTGTAGCGAGCAGGTAATAGATGGTGCTACTTTGTAAATTGATAGTAACCCTGTGTGATAATATTCTCAATGTTTAAACCATCCGTAAGCTCCCGTAGCATGTTTTCTTCAAAATTTTAAGAAATAATTTTCAATCCAAACGTCGATTTGTCACATGGTTTTGTTTCCTGTGTATGAATATACATAGAGGCAATTGTCGACTTCAAGCTAAATTTCTGTCATTTATGCGTTGTAGAATGTGCTATGTGTGGAATAATTTGGTAAATAAAAAGAATGTGTCGTGATTTTGCACGATTGTAACAGAAAAAACTGATAGAAGCTGGCTGGCGTATTTCTTACCATATTACTATGATAAACCAAAGATAGTGTACTGTGTAGATTGGTTGTGTTACAGTATTTGACAACTGACAAGTTTGCTACAGTTGCAAGGCAAAACATAGTGGTTTATACACATACCTATAGCATTTACCAGGTATGTGTGACGACAGTTCATGTATGCAATCCATCACATATTCGTAATAAATGTTTGACTTGAGTCAAGTATAATTTATGAGTTTGTCTATCTGTCTGTGTTTGCGTTGCATTTCCTCCCATGATGCAATGTTCCTGGATTGTGATGATGTGTTGTTTTGTGATTGGTAAATGCCATCCATGTGCTCTGTTTACAGGTATGTGTCTTAATTGATACGTCAGGGTCAATGGTATCACACATGGATGATCTCAAGAAGGACTTAGTAGCTTTGATATGGGAGCAGTTCAGACGGATGAAGGTCAGGTAGGTCATAGGTCAATGTCATTTACATATTTAGATGATAAATTATGACCCTGTCACAGCGCATGAAGCTATCTGCATTACATCAGATTTAATTTCATCAAAACTAGATACATTTTTATCGTGGAATGGTGAGACGATCGGGAAACCGAAATGTCCTGGGAGTTTGATGGCATGGGTGAAGTTACATATTATGATGTTTAGTTTATGAATCCTTAAAGTGCATGAGGTCATTTTGATTATAAAAAGGATTAAATTGTGGATACTGTGGATGTCATTGGACTTGGCAGTGATCTAGCACTGGGGCTTTAATGTAGAGGTGTGATGTTGCATTCTTAACAGTCTGCAATCTTCGCTCACTTTTTGATTGGACAAGTCAATAAGGCTTAGAAAGTTTGGCCTTCCTTGCAGAATCTGACTCATTAAAGAGAATTTTTGTGTTTAGCCTTTCAATTTGGTCTGTGTTTTTATTTTGATATATCTCAGACTTTTACCTTTATTTGTTCTCAAGAGAATTCAATGTCTTTCCCAACAGTTTCAACTTGATTCGATTTTCTGGCGATATTGAGCCTTGGAGACCAGTCGCGGTGGAGCCTAGTGATAATAACTGTCATGATGCAGTCAGATGGGTGAACTCTTTTGTTCCTGCTGGTAATTCATGTACCCTCGAGGCTCTGATGGTAAGAATTCTAACATTTCTCTTAACATGTCCTCTACCACCCCCCCCCCCACCAGTGCCTCTTTTCAAATATAGATTTTGAATTAGAGACTAGAATGGTGATTTCATAAATCTATAAATAGTGGTATTTTACAAACAACCAAATTGTGGAAATCTGTGAACTTATATAATGGAATGATCTAAAAACAGCCCTCCCCCTCCCCACCCTCTCCCCCATTGCACAATACATAGCAATCATTGATGTATACTTGTTGCATCTAGTTAAAGTGTTCATGTTTGACGGTGGTCACATTTGAATTTACAGAGTTTTACAGAATATATTTCATTCAGAGCTTGGATTAAACTTTCATAGTTTCAATTGGACTGTACACTAATAATATCATACTTCAGAATGCTTTGTGCATTCATGAGCTAGTGGGAAAGCGTCCCATAGTTGTGATTATCTTCAGTAGTAGTATAAAGTAAATTTCTTGTAGAGCAATTTACAGATATTTTTCAAAAGCCATGATTTCTCCTCTACCCTCAAGAACATGCATGATGTGGGCCGGTAGAGTCATTATTGTTTTATACCCCTCTCATTTTGGAAGGTAGATGAAGTTTTTTGGGATTCAGGAACCCTCGCCTAGAGTTGTACCAATCTTAACACATTGTTCCTTGTTTTTAAACAATTTTTATTTTAGGCTGCATTTCAGGATAAACGTCTTGAAGCAATCTATTTGTTGACGGATGGTAAACCAGATACCAGCACCTCCAAGATCCTGGGAGATGTAGCTGAGATCAACACCATCAGAGGAGTCAAGATAAACACCATATCATTTAACTGTGATGATGAGTAAGTTACAAATCATTAAAGTATTTTATTCTTAAAGGAGAGGTAGTCCTTCCCGGGACAATGATAATTAAAAGATGTTATTTATGGCCTAGTACACCCTGAATAAGGCAATCTTTATACAATAAGGAATGGTACTCCTTCCCAGGACCATGGTACTTAAAATATGTTAGTTATGGCCTAGTATAACCTGAATAATGCAATCTTTATACATTAAGGAAAGGTACTCCTTCCTGGGACCATGATACTTTAAAGATGTTAATTATGGCCTAGTACACCCTGAATAATGCAATCTTTATACATTAAGGAAAGGTACTCCTTCCCTGGACCATGATAGATGTTAGTTATGGCCTAGTACACCCCGAATAATGCAATATTTATAGATTAAGGAAAGGTACTCCTTTCCGGGACCATGATACTTAAAAGATGTTAGTTATGGCCTAGTACACCATGAATAATGCAATCTTTATACGTTAAGGAATGGTACTCCTTCCCGGGACTATGATACTTAAAAGATGTTAGTGATGGCCTAGTACACCCTGAATAATGCAATATTTATACATTAAGGAATAGTACTCCTTCCCAGAGGACTGCCAAAAAGATAGTTTTAAGAATTCAGTATTTGTTTTTTCCATAACAATATACCAAATACACATATAATTGATAATAAGTTCAAGATATTGCATGCACAGTTGTGAAAGGAAGTGTTCTAAGAAGCCTTGTGGATAAACAAAAAGTAGAAAAGTCCTATGCAAGAGAAAATAGAATAAAAAAACAAAGAAATAACAAAATCAGGCAATAAATTATGATGTCTTATATTTTCATATTCTACTCCTCGTCGCTCTCATTTGTGGTCTCTGATTCTCCGTCAGAAATGATCTCCCATCGATGACAAATGCTTTCATAATGTTCGCACAATAATGCTCTTATCTTTACTCTGGTCTGTGGTTGGCAATGTCAACCAGCTCACATGCATTACTTATGTGACCTCCCTTTTCCACCATGGAGATATTACTTCCAAAGAAACAACTTTCCTTACCGAGATCAATGATTTGTTTTCAAATTTCCTTTGTGTTGCCAGGAATATTATGATATACATGTATGTTATATTATAAAAGTTTCAGATAGTACTCTATTCACTGTGAAAATTTTCAATAACTCACCACAACTCAATTCTAGTATCAACATTGTCTACCCTTGGCCATATTTATTTCCTTCCAGCATATTTAAGGTGGAAAGTACTTTTCCTTTTCTATCAATATTTTTCACTTGTTATGTATTTCAATTTGCTTTCAGGACTGCTAACACATTCCTTCGCCAGTTGGCAGCAATGAGTAGAGGTCGATACCATAGAGTGTTTGCTGGTATGGATGGTGACTTGGCTGTACACAGACTACTGGAGGAAGGATTCAAGGATACTGATGTAAGTTACATTACTCTCTATACCAATCAGATCAAACAATCTTCATTGTGACACTGATTCTGTCTATATTGGTTGTTGTTCTTCCTTAATAGACCATTATTTACTTGTTATAGCTTGCTGTAGTGTAGGAGTGTGTAGGCCCTACACTTTATACCTTGCTATGGTGTAGGAGTATCTTGGCCCTAAAATTCTTAGCTTGCTATAGTGTAGGAGTGTGTAGGCCCTACACTCTGTAACTTACATTAGGAACTTAGAATATGTTACTGGAACTGGTTTTTTTGCATTAGTGTAGTACCCTACAGCCTACACTATAGGTTTGGGCTGAGACTTAACTTGTAGTTTTATGATTGGCGTTATGACGCTCTTACAGATTACAGCCGCACGTCATATGCGAATCTAATAATCAGTGTTAGCTTGCGGTGCTGAAATCAATGATGTGGGTGTGTGTTGCTATGGCTGTCTGCCTTGTAACAGGATGACTAACAATTCTGTTCCAGTGTTTTTGGAGGATTTGAAATGTAGCTTTCAATCAGTCTTCCTCAAGTTATTAATAGTAAACTGGTGATAATAAACACCTACGACTACAGCCAGTTATTACTAACATTAGGTCTTGACAGGTTTAGACAAAGTGATTGAGACACACCGAAAGAAAGGATTCCTGGACAATGATGGTGTTATTTGTATTACAGACAATGATGGTGTTATTTGTATTGCAAACAATGATGGTGTTATTTGTATTTCAGACAATGATGGTGTTATTTGTATAACAATCGATTCAACTTGACACTCTAACAATGTTCTTACTGATTAACATTCTCTTCTCAATTGACTGAATTTCCCAAAATCATGTTGTTTATAACAACATGATTCATTATGTGGGTGAGAGTAATAGCACCCCCTTACTACGTAAGTCAGAGACTGACGTAACGTGCATAATCAATAGTACATTAACTCTTGATTTAGCATTATGCAGGTCGACTCCAACTCAAAAAATTCTTTCAGACTTGATTGGTTTGGTATTCACCAATGATGATAGATTTATTACTTCAATGATACCTCCTTCATCCTCACCATCCAATGTCTGTCTGGCTGTTAAACACGGCACCTTAAATTTAGAATACGAGTTCGCAGATAAAATTCATAGCTATTTATCGTAAAAATAGATTCATATTTAGTCAATGTAATATCTGAATGGAGATTGAAATTACATCAATTTTAGATGTCAATGACTACTAACAATAGATAGGTAAGGACTCTCGGTTCAAGAGGAACATCGAAGCACGTTGAAATTACTATGAATGTTAGTAGCTGTTTCTCAACTACCCAAGTGAGTGGCCCTCCAAACACTCAACCACTTGACTTTCCCTGCCACTCAGAATCGTGTAGAATGATACATGCAGGTCTCAACACTTGGATTCACAGACTGCTGGTGTCAGTTGCTTTGTATTTTACCATTGCTATCTATGTTATTCAATACATGGTTTGATTTTTTTTTTTTTTATCCATTCTTGAAAATTTTTGCCAGGCATGAGTAAAATGTCTATTTTGTTGTTTACAGAGCTGATTTGATTAGAAACAAATTAGCAGGTACAGTCTTAACCTCTGCTGATTTTGTGTCAGAAATTGTGTTCAAAAATTAGGAATTTAATTTAATTTGATAAACTGTTGCTGAAAATCAACCAGCTAATAATTAATAGGATCTGTGGTGAATTTAACAACTACTGTTGTAGTTTTTTTAAAATATAAATCAACCCTAGGGCTAATTAATTAAAGAAAAAATTTATAATCCAGCCCTGCGGTGTAGGTCAAGATCCTTTAATGTAGAGAGATTTCTCTATAGCTGAAGAAATGGCTTTAATAGTAGCTAAAGAATCTTTGTGGTTTTCTTTGATCGAAAATGACTAATTGCCGCCCCCTTCTGATGTAACCCACAACCCTTCATAAAAACAATACATACAACACAATATTATGTGATATCCATATGTTACACAAGTGTTCAATCGTTTAGCATTTGTAATATTCCAGTCAAATCTCAACCCTTCTTGTGGGTATGATAACTGTAAAAGAAAAAAATGATTTACATACTATACTGACATGTTACTGACATGACTGAGGTGACAGTGCAGTGAGTACAGCTACTTAACAAAGGTTACCACCAGTTAACTCAGGGTTTATGTGGTCTATCATCGACTATGTTTGGCCATGGGTTTGTACTTGTTGTGTTATGTGTATGTGTATGTATGTATTTTAGATCCTCCTGCAAGCAGGAACTCGCGTAAAAGCCATCATTGGCTTATCAAAGCCGCAAGCTGACCGAAGTCAGTCTCTTACATTAATATTTAACGTCCATGATTATGAATTGTCAATTGTCAACAACTCTGTAACTGGACGACATACATTAATTTTGGAGTGACTCGAACTCGGGACCTTATGATTGAAAAGCACCGGCGTTAACCACTGAGCTAACACTCCTAAAGTTATGTTAAAGGTATGAGAGGGAATCTTTGTATGATCCTCAGTTTACAGTGTAGCTGAGGTGTTAAAATGATGCATCCATCCATCTCATGTCTGGTGCATATTTTATGATTTAACATCAATAAGGATGTTGATCATGGGGTGTTAATATTTTTTTGGATCCTCAGTTCCCAGTTCTGCCGACTTTTGAAAGTGATGATTTATTGCTACTGACTTCAGAAATTGAGAAGGCAAGACATTATCTAGCTCAGTCAAGGTCCTTCAGAGAACTCTTTCAAGACACTCCAAAACCACATGAGAAAGGTAAGTTAAACGCCACGATTCCACAAACAATGGGGCACGACCCCAAAAATAGGTTCGCCCAAAATTACTGGTGGGTGGCAGGATTTTTTGCCAGACTTTGGAAAAAGTGTTTGTAGCTTGCCAACGTCCATGGTGCAGGATAGCGTTCATTATTTTGAGGATAGGTTCTGAGGGATTGGGGGTCAAGTGGGTTATATCTTAGTCCTCATGCAAGCTCCTGGGTGGTGGGCCAAGAACTTTGCGGACGGGCTTTGTTCAAATCTTACCTAGATGATTTAAAAACAGCTCATTTTGCATTTTGCTTGGCATCTTTCATCAAGAAACTGTTGATCAAACTTTCATACAATCATGATCTGAAAATAAAATCTCTGTGGTACTTAAATAACAGCTCTGATATGACATAGCATAAACCAATAAAATACTTGGTGAATAATAAAAATAGGGCATCTTTGCTCCTGGAAGAGAAAGGTCTCTTATAGTCTCTGCTCTTTCTTGACTCTCACTTTTCTTGACATTTTTGATCATCAGCTGATTTGTAGCTATTCAATGCATGCACTTAAGATGTTGATCTACATCAGGAGTGTAAACTATGAAAGCCCCTCGAACAGTCGGAGCCACCCCCCCTCCTCCCAAAAACGCAGTCTTACCAGCTAACAACTTTGTTTTTCCTTTTTTCAAACAGTAATGGATACTTGTTAGAAATGTTTCCCATTAATTCCATAGATCATGTTGGACAACCTACTTTTGCCACCCTAACAACCTACTCATGTGTTTGTCCTTAGTACATACTGCAAAATGTCTTCAAGCTCATTATTGTACTGCTCAGTTATATAGATATATCTATATATTACAGCTGTCTTGTTCTGCATAGAGATCTTTGACAAGGTGTCAACGTTTTATTTCTTACACAGATCCCGTCAAGCATTCAAGATGTCTAGCGCAGCCGGTGTCTGTCGGTAAATCTTGATTATTAAGACCCATTAGTCCCGTAGCTAGTCGGTTATCATTACACCTATAGTCTGTACTCTGACATACACCATCCAATGTATGCTAGCTATCATTGTCATAAGCATATTCAAAGATATTTAAGGTTAATATTCAATATTCGCGAGAGGAATGTTTAAAAAGTCCATACACGACTGTGTGGATGGAACAGTTTCAATGATATTATCATGCATTCCCATTTGTGAACTAATATTGGGCATATTACCAAACATGTGAAAAAACTTCATAAATATTAATGAATAATAATGAATGCTTACTTTGGTTCCTTAGTCACAACTTGTGTTATGGTATTTAAAGTGCTGTTGGAGTAATTCTATGAATATTCACACAGGATAATGTGGGTTTGGTAAACTTTCGATTGTTTTTTTTAATTTAATCTTTTCCCCTTTTTGTTATGTAGACTGTTACTCAGTCAGCAATGTACAAGAAATAAGTAAAGAATTTAAA
>KN895346.1:2753-12834 GCA_000934455.1 Apostichopus parvimensis
CCCCCTGGCCCCCCCGTAGCGACGCCACTGTCTGTGAGCGCGAGTACTAACTGATATTGAATATTGTACTCCTTTATCATGACTATATATATACTCGATTTTAAGAATTCGAGTATATGCAAGTATACGAGGACGAGTACAGATCCAAGATGGCGACTACAAGCAACAACAATAGAATAAGAGAAGTATACCAGATCTGAATCACTGTTAATCTGGTGGCACCACAAAATGTCACCATCAAAGAATTTTATGTTTGGATCACAGTTCATAAAAAAGCATAAAACAAAAAGAAGATGGATAACAAATTTCTAAAGGAGTATCGCCCAAACATAACATGTGACTTGTCGTATCCGTTTCCCGCATTTGGGAGCATTTACAGAGGAACTCAGGTTAACGACAGTATAGTAAAGCCGGTAGGTACTTATAGCGTGTATAGGGATATCATATCAGAGGGCATGGGTGTATTTACAGAAGAGATTCCTGAGAGTCAATTTGTGAGATCCTACTATATATTTGCAGGTCACCCCCTCAAGTTTTAAAAATGTTCCAATCGTACTACCAATCCCTCTATATACCTGAGATGTTATTAAGGTGTTAACGTTATAAGTAATTGTGAAATTCCTTTCTGTGGTGTAAAGAAACTTGAAGTTTTATGTATGGTATTTCTGTCATATATTAAGAGAAAGAACAATCTTTTTTGACTATCATATGATTTACGTGCAATAAAAATTTCATAAGTGGGTGTTTCATTTGTATGATTTATCGATAAATAAACATGAATCATATCGTAACGCTGTCGAGTGCTACGCCCGCAGATATAACAGTATAAAAATAGCCTACTCTTTGTGACCTGTTATACTTACCGAAAAAATAAGAAAGAGGAAATGTTGCCCGTGTCACACAGGAACCCCGGCAAAGGGATGAACCCCGGAAAAGGGCTGAGCCTAGATGGGAGGGGTGGGGTGCGGTGAGGGGGGGGGGTGGTGCAGAATATGTCAGTAAGAGTCAGACATATGTTCCTTGGTTTTAAAATACATATATAGGCACTATGCTGTGGCCTCGCCATGGGTCTTGTGACCACACTGTCCACCGGACGGTAGTATAAATCAGCATGTTTTTATATTATATTTATAGTGTCTCATATATTATATTTACCAAGTTCCACCCGCGGCTATAATGTGGCGCTTACAACGCTCAGTGTGGTATATGCTGCATTGACTGACGGTACTCATGATATGTATAGGGAGCGTGCAGTGTGAAGTCATTGATTACTTTACGTGCAATTAAAGATCCTGCAGAGTCTAATGTACGGTGTTTGTATCCAGGGCGTATGAGCCAAGCGGATGAAAAGGGGCCATGGTTATCCTTCCCCCAACTTGCTCATGAAAAGATATTTCTTATACTTATTCAGTCTGACACTTTTGTGCTGGAAAATCCGCGTTACAAGAGACTAGACATATATCTTAGGCATGCATCTCTCTCACCTAGACGCCCTAGCTGCACCAAGGACTAGACTAAGTCTGTCTCCTTATTGACCCCACTGAGCACTCTCGGCAGACCCCTTTTAAGAAACGTCACCCAAGATAGAGCCTGGTCACAAAAATCCAATCCGCAAATTGATCCACATGCACTCCAACCCAAGTCCCCTTACGTCTATGGCAAGCCATGTGGGACAAACACCGCATAATATATCCTCGTATTAATTCGAATATATACGCGTATTAATTCGAATATACATGTGTTGTACATGTGTAAAGTTTCGCTTTTTGAAGCGATCTCGCGAGCCCGCCAAAAATTTATCGTTGGTAAATGTACACAGCAAGAGCGGAAATGTTTTTCTAATTAATCCGTGCATATATTGGATTTAATCCCCATATGTATTTTATTTAATACGTGTATATATTCGAATTAATACGTGTATATATTCGAATTAATACGCGGATATATTTAAGCCATATGATTGGCTAATAATATATACGCGTATATATTCCAATTAATACGCGTATAAATTCCAATTAATAAGCGGATATATTATGCAGTGTTTGTCCCACATGGCTTGCCATATACGTCGAGAGCTTTTAGGAATTGTGTTCACGTGATCACGACGGTGTAACGTCAAGTGGAGGTATCACGAGTCCCTTCAAAAGAGAAGGAGCTGAGATCAGGCGCGTAGCCAAGGGGGGGGGGGGGGAACGACCGCCCCCCTTGAGCTATTTTTTGGTATGTTTTTATGATATCGCTAGTAATTGAAAAATAGAAATGCTTAGATGCAACCTACAAGGCCTGGGAAGTGCCATTTCCAGCGATCTGGGAGGCATTTTCGGCCAAAATTTTCTTGTACGCTCGTGCAAACTATGGTGGCGCTACGCTTAGATAGTTTGCAATGCCATATCTACGGCTCTGATAGTTTACCTACAGGTTCGCCCCTCCCTTGGCAAATTCCTGGCTACGCGCCTGGCTGAGATCGTGCACATGCATGGTTTTGGTTAAAGGCGGTTGGTAAGCGATCATTTCTACTGTGTATCTGATAGGGCAGATACTATACATTATAGGATCTTAGCCAAATGCCCAGCAAAGATGCTTTTGAATTAAGAAAAGTCAACCAAGAATAGAACACGGAAATCAAACATCTTGATCCACTCCGTATCCCGGCCTATAATCTCTTACGGTATAGATACTGTAACCGTATGATCAATACGGTGTTCGTCAAGGTACGGTATCACGATTCCTATTGGAAAGGGAATAGATACTACACATGATCTCGGTTACTAATTGGTGAGCATTCTACTATGTATCTGATAAAAAAGGAATAAATACTATACACTCGAAAACGGTTCTCTGAAGAACATTCACACAAAATAGAGCATGGGTTCATTACGAAAAGCAAATAACTTGACCCCACTATAGTCCCCTTACATCGAGACTATAACCGTATGATCGTAATCTCGGCTACTACACCGTATATAACCTCCCATCTCTCATTTCTGGCCATATGATATCCTACAGCAAACTGAAAATCAAAATAAGACAAAACAAAATTAAACAAAAACTGTTCGCAAACTGCTTATCCACTAAAGAGCCATGTGTATGATAATGTGAAAAAATAAGTGGGCCAGACGTTTCGATCCTAGCAGGATCTTCTTCAGAGTCTGAATGACAAGTGACAGAAACTACAAAGGACAAGCAAACTGCTTAGACTTCCTGAACACTGAACAGAGGTAATAATTGCCTTAGCGAGGATATTATACTTCCGTGCAGTCTGTCGTATTTCGCTGTAAACAAGAAAAATCAGACAACTGAAAATCATTCTGGGTGATCAAGATTCGAAATTTCTGGAAAGTTGTCATAATTGCGCAAGTGAAGCAATAATGACAACTTTAATGTTGTATGGCAATAATACATATATATTCAGGCCCGTATTTTATGCATGTATGCATGGTCATAAACATGATACAGCAATCCTCACTAGAAATATATAAGGGCGCTAGCGACATTTAAAAGCGATTCTAATTGACGCACTTCTTCCTTTCTGTAAATGATAGATCCATCTCGTCAACCGCTATGTATATTTAAAGGGTGTGAAGACTCGCGCAAAATGTAAGCTTATAACTTGCAGTATCCAATGACAGGCCATGTAAGATTTTGCATGAAGTAAGTTGAGCTTCCTTTCTGTTCCCGAATACTCAAATCTGTACACAATTGTATTGGCAAGTACGCACAACAAGTTTGACTAACTTTACCCGACATTCTTTGCGAATACCTCAACTTTAATATGAGCTTAAGTATACGTTTTATATGTATAAAGCGTCCAAAATTTGGAATTTAAACATATCTTCTCTGCGTTTTGTTTTGTTTTTCGCACAGTCGATGGTAATGGAGGGAGTTACAGCTTACTTGTTCTAAATAATGCAACAATAAGTCTTATTTCATGTAAAGTTGCTATGGAATTGTGTCATTCTTTTAATTTCTAAATGCAGTGTACAGAATTGGTACCGAACTACTTTATACTATACTTGTAACCGTAATTCGAGTCAGTACTCGTTTCATAGCTCAGAAACACAACACCCCTCAGGAAATAGTGAAATACGCCACCGCACCCTTTCTTGGATATAAGCTAATTGCATTTGGGGCTAAGTTCTTCGGTGAAAGAAGAGGGTTTTGAGGGGCAAGGCATTCATTTACTGTATGTTTACACTTCTAATCCCTAACTTTGTAATGGTGATCAGAGCAGGGAGTTGTTCCATAACAACTCCCTGATCAGAATAACCTTGATGGGAAGCTTGTATCATTTCCCCATTATTTTCATATCAACTAAAGAACAGAAGATGACTATAGGATTATTAGTGATGTAAACAAAGAAAACTACTTCCAAGTCTTGAATCGTTTCATAGCCAAACTGACCTTCACTGATGGTGTGGATCGTTGCTTCTTGACATGAGTGTGTGGAGGGTGAGGAGTTTGAAAATATGCTCTGCAATGATTAGCTCTTTTCTACACCAGGCTCTCTGAGCTCGGCTATATACATTTCTTACTCTATCCACAAAGCTGGTGATTCAAGGTTCTACATCACTTGTATGACAACAGATAGAAAATTATTACTAACTCTGGATTTGATTTGATCTCGAAGGCAGATATTGGCAGTGGCGGAGCTAGGGGTATTGGTCAAGGGGGCGAGAATGGTCTGCAGGGGCGCTTCCGACACTATCTAAGCGGAGCGCCACCACGGGTTGGCGCGGAGCGTACCGAAGTTTTTGAGTAAATATACTCCCTAGATCGCCGGACATGACCGGCTTTCCGGGCCTTGCTAATTTGCAAATAAACGAAGAATAAATAGGTGTCATCGCCAAAAAAAAGTGACAAATGTCAATAGGTAGATGAGAGCGCAATAAAAAAGTCAATAATCGCGAATAAGTAAAAAGTGGTAAAAAGGTGAAAAGGGCGCCAGCAGTCCATTTGAGTCCGTCAGGGGGGGGGGGGGCCGGGCATCTGCCCCCTGACTGTATGGACGCTCCGCCACTGGATATTGGCCGAACGTAGCTAGGTTAACCTGCAATGAGATAAATTATTGTTACAAATATAAAAAATGAACAAGCCTTTTCACCTCCGCCTCCCATCATTTGGAATTTTTTTTATAGCGGATTTAACAAGTTTTGAGTGTTTCACAATAATTTGGATTGATGAGAATCTTCACAGAGCAGTTTTGAAGAATCCGAAAGTGTTTGGAACAATAAACCTTAAGGCTCTTCTGATGACACTAGATTTGATTAGAGAGGATCGAGTGTCTCCTTCTTACAACTGGTCGAGCCAACGCGTGCTTGGTAGGCAACCTTTCTGCAAATATACCCGCTCGTCTATATAGGTTTGTAATCTATAATGTTGTGCACAGGGGTTCGGTTACCTCTTTATTGTATAGCGCCACCAAAATGTCTATATTTACTAGAGACATGGGCTCTGCTCTTAGATATACGGTGTTCCTAAATAAGATTTTTGTGTTTGGTTACTGAACAATTTTAACAAACCAACCGAGTATAACGCAAACTGAGATTGCAATTGGTCTAGCTTTTTCACCAGATGAATGTATCAAATGATTTTGAATCGATTCTCAATATTTCTCCACCGTTCATAGTAGTATTAATTAATCAAATGTAAAAAGTGAATTGGAAAATTTCCAAATATTTAATTTAGGATATTGCCAGGACAACCTAATTCATTCAGAAGGAATCTTGACTAGTCAAACTAGAACAGCGAATGGAAAAGAAAGTCATCAAAATTAACCCAAGAAGATTTCTTTGAAAAGGCCTGATGTCTTGAGAGCAACATGGCTCCTGAAATGATGCTAAAATGGCTAAACTATTGATATGCCCGTCCGGATTCACAGACACAGACACTAACAAGCATGGACTTTGACCAGCGACAGGCAACATGTTTAGACCACGATCCCCCAGGCCAATCAAGTTTTTGGTATTTAACCTCAACCTAGTCATAATCGCCGCCCCCCCCCCCCCTTGACAAAATATCAATACAATGTCATCAGAGAGTGGTTACTTATCAGTATGGCGACCCATTGAAAATCCTAGGCGACGCAAAAGCATTGGTGGGCGACCCATAGGTTGCGGACTGTCAAAGTAGCAATGACCATGTTCGACCTGACATCTCGATCCTTGTCTTTCAGTGTAGCATATATTGGAGCAATGTATTTGAAGATAGGTATTGGAACATACTGAAATACCATGAGAAAGAAATTCATTCAGATGTTACAACGAAACCTGACAATACTTTTTTTATTTATTTTTTTTTATTTATTTTTTTTTATAACAGAGGGAGACAAATAGCTTTTATAGCTATAAACCTGTGATCAAATAAAAGTTCTTCGACTGACTCGGAGCCAGTTAAATGTAAATATAATCAGCCAGCTAATGTTAGTCCAAAAATAAAGCCCTACGATCATATTCCAAAATAGTAAGATCAATGTAGTTCTTTAACATATAATTTATATGATAATACAATAATAACAATATTACCAATTGCTCAATATTTTTTTTAGTACAAAAACTCGTCGTCTCTAAATCTCAACGACACCTTTAAAGCTCCGTATGAATCAGTGTTTACAATACAATACGTACACCAGTATAACCATGTGTTACACTGCTCCAGTATGTTATTATAAATACAGCGCGGTTTTTCATAGCACAAAACACAATGCAGTTACGCTGACTGCAGTAGAACTCTAAACTCGTGCAATACCATTACCACGTGAAGTTAGCCGCGCCAGGTAAGATACCGAAATATACTGCCATAGGCTATTGCAACTACATTGAACGTAACACATCTTCCTCTCATTTTCAAGGACCATTTTTTATTTTCTATGTTGAATCAGGTGTAATACACAGGCTATCCTCCTCTCTCTTTTGTTTTAGGGCCTGAGTGCTATCCAGTATCTGTGTTAGTATTGTTACTGTTATTTAATGTTAGACAGGTATTTAGGCTAGCCTTGGAAAGAACGGACCTAGGCTAAAGTGCAGGCTTTTTCTAACTTAGGCTAGTAGTAGTACTAAGTAGGCTAGTAATACTACCTTTTATTGTAGTTGTAGCAGTAACATTGTGGTACGAGTCGTCAAATTTATCTTGATCACAGTACCCTCGACTCCAAAGAAATACGAAGTTCGAATATCTTCACCTGTGTAATGTGGTCTTATACTATGAAACTGAAAGTAAAATTCCACATTCACACTATGCTTACACAAATTACAGACAAAAGATTAAGGTGCATTTCCAACTAATAGTAGCCTAATACAGAAATATTGCCTGAATATCTCTGGTTTAGTGTACTGTAGTGTTAGCCTTGTCCAAACCATCCTGATAAGTGCTATGTAAACCAAGGCGGTCTAATTGTCAGGTTTCAATGCTGTGATCAAATCAATGTAACATTTGAAACCTCGAATTGAAACTGATACTACTGACAAAGTCTACTGGAGTACTGACAAGTGACAGTCAACACAAAATGTTACTTTACTTAGTATGGGTTAGGCCTATTATCATTTAATTGAGCAGCACTGGCTTGTGGAAAACAGAATAGGGGAATGGTTGGGAGATTGTATACATGTATGTATATATTTTAGATCCTTCTGCAAGCAGGAACTCTTGAAGAAGCCATCATTGGCTTATGAAAGCTGCAAGCTGACCGAAGTCAGTCTCTTAGATTCATATTTTAACTTCCATGATTATGAATTGTCAATTGTCAACAACTCTGTAACTGGACAACATACATTAATCTTGGAGTGACGGTGTCAACCACTTGGCTAACACTCACCTAGATTGTCATTCTGGAAAACTTTCAATCTGAAGGTCACTTCTTTTATATCAGTGCTATTCAACCTCTTCTCTCAGATTCCCCACCTGAGTGTAAATATATTTACCTCATTGCTCCCATCCCAAATACTTCTACAAAAATGTAACATATATTTTTTTCATCACTTTCTTTCACTTACTGTAATGGCGAACATTACGGTTCAATCAATGTTCAAGTTACCTGTTAAGATTGACACTACAGTACACAAAATAAAATGTTCATCGTCATCTGTAATCCTTGGATATGGAATGATAACAGTAACCTAAGATGCCTCAGAATGCACGATTTGAGTACATTAAATATTACCTTCTTCATAGGGGAGAATCCCTATGACCCCCCCCCCCTACAAAGGAGTCAACAAGTCCAAGGCCTTCCCTACCATTATAAATCCTTTTAGTCTGGTCCTTCCATTCATGCCCCTACTAATTCCATCAGATTGGGATATGGAGGGGGGTGGGGGAGAAGGGGATTCAGAATTTAGCCCACCACTTTTTAAATCCTCCTTTGCAAGTGACCGGAAATGGGTAAAGCAGTAGACTGTTAAAATTGATGTTAAATAAAAAAGAAACCATTTAGTCCAACAACTTTGCCACTAAGCTGTTTACATTATAGTAAATATTTTGCTCTTGTCTGCAGTGATTTTCTCAAAGCCCAACTAAACCATTCCTTGCCAGCAAACATGAACAATTTAGAGAATGATGTGAACAACCTTTATTCACGAGATGGTATGAGTGCAGAGGAACTGTTTGGAAAAGGAGATGGAATGACCTACAAGTAAGTATATTCACTGATATGCATACCTTGAAATTATCAGGTTTTTTTTTTTATTTTTATATAACATCATGGTATTTTGCCCAAATTGTGTCAATGTGTTTTCATGGTTAACATCCAATTGCAGTCTGGTACTTTACAGGCAACCTCATACAGTATCAATAGTACCTACTGTACAGTAGTCTGTTGTTCAATGACAGTATTTTCTTGTCAATGCTGTATTTGCCTCAATAATTGCGTTAATTAAATGGTAATTTTTAAAGATATAAAAGACATGGAAAGTTAGACTACAATTTCTGCAAATGTTATATTAAGTGGGTCTTTTTAGATCAGCTGCAAGTTTTCAGCAGAGGTATACAGTAGCTATGGCAGGTTTTTGCTGAATTAAGGGTCACTTTTTGCCACCATGTTTGAATGACTGCGGTTTCTTCATTATGCATTCGATACGGCTGAAATTTTGTGAGAAGGTTGTGTTCATTTTTCATACATGAGGTCATATTTTATCAATTTGAGATAACAAGAGGTCATTTCTGAAAATGTAAAAAATGCTACTCCTAACGCTTATGTCCAAATTTGCTGAAATGTTGTGTATATAACATTTGAATTGCGGTGAACCAAAGCTGTTCCGGAAAAGAAATTTTGTTGTCTTGTGAAGGCTGTATAAAGTTTCAGTTGTGATGTACTCTTGGACAGCTCATAACTTGGCCATACCCATGTCTAATTTAGTGGAACGGTCCCACGAACAGAACTTTTCCATACTTGAAAGTATCTTTGGATATCACCATTCAACAATTAGGGTTGTTTTATGTAGGTTCACTCTATCATTAAACGTCACCTTAAGTGTGAAAAGCTGAGTGAAGATGAGTCAACGATAATTGCATTATTTCAGGGAGACTGACTTGCACATGCAGAATTGGTCAATCTTGGAGGTTACTGGATCTTGTTTCTATTCAATGGAGACTTTCGCAGAATATTTGTTTATGTGTTTGTTATTGTGTTGGTTCTATTATTACATGAATGAAAACTACGAAATGTATACTGTTGGTTCTTTGTTTTGCAATGCGGCATAGTTTATGCCTAGTAATTAGTACAACGATCTATAGCATAAGAAAGTGTGTGACAGACTGACAGTATAGATTCAATGACAGTCCAAACCTATGAACTTGTGATGGCGTATGTGAGTACGTATATATGCAGAGCTGTATTTATGGCTCTGTGTATTTTTCTTGGTGTGTATGTGTGTGCGCGAGCTCCCTTCTTGTAACACCCGAATCTCTAAAAGCGTATCATTGGCAACCCTCATACTTGGCATGTTGGTTGCCCATATTAGAAAAGGGACCTTATTGATTTTACTGGAGGTCAAGAGTCATCCCAAGTCAGCAGGATAAAACATTGAAAACCGTGTACGTACCTTATCTCAATAACGGAATCATGTAGGTTACCCATTTTGAGTTAGACAAA
>KN895349.1:3682-29066 GCA_000934455.1 Apostichopus parvimensis
TACCCAGGCTACCATATATGTGTACCCAGGCTACCATTAAATACAACTAATGGTGTATAAGGCCAGACTATCATATACATTATGTGATGATGCAAGATTACCAAATACAAATATCCATGTTGCCTCCCAGATCTATACCAAGATATATTAATGCCACACATAACTGTATCCTGTGTCAAAGATTACTACTTGCATATTACATCCCCAACCCCTTCACCCTTCACACTTAACTCTCCTAGAATTCTACCTCCTCATCATCCTTTCCATCCCCCTCCCACCTCCATTCTTTCCCATCCCCTCCCAACCTTCCTCCTCCTCTATTCCATATCCCCTCTTCCTCCTAACCTCTCCCTCTCCATCCCAACATTCCCCTCCCCCTCCCAACATCCCCCCTCTCCCTCCCAACATCCCCCTCTCCCTCCCAACATCCCCCTCTCCCTCTCAACATCCCCCTCTCCTTACACACAATGAAAAGTTAAACATTAATGAAGGGTACAGTGAGTCAATTGTATTTTTTTCCCCCTGTGCACCCTTACCACAGCTGCACAGCATGTAACTGTGTATTCCTACAGCTGTCTGTGGATCTAGAATCCACTGGGAGAAATAATCTCAATTCACAGCATGAGTCATGTTTTTTTTTGCAAGATGTTTTTCTTTTGTATAAATATATATATTTCTTTTTTTCTTCTTTTTTTTCTGAGAAAGATCATGTCAACTGCAGTATAAACCTGCCACAATATGTATCTGTATAGTATACTTCACCAGCATTGCTCACATAAGACCCTCCAATATATTTGAATGATAAGTTAATACATTTAGAAAAAAATTCACCTCAAAAGCCAGCCTGTCATCTTAACAGGTATTGCATGCATTTATGAACAGTGGTACTACAAAACGAAAGCGTAAACAGGCCGCAATCAATTCACAGCAATCTCTGAATAATCATGCTTGGTATGGACAGCCCTTATCAGTATGTGCACAGTAAACTGTTTGTCAAGGTATACACTCCACGACACACGACAAGTCTTTTACTTATTATAGCCACTTTGTTGGCTACATCACTTCCATGTGATGGCTAAATACCTGCTACTAAATCAAAGATGATTTAAAAGATAACAGCAACTTAAAGGAATTAGACAAAATGCATTTGAAAACAGATGACACAAAACAAAAGACTCATTGAGAAACATCAATTATTTAATACACACCTTGATTGGGGGGGGGGGGCTGTCTTTGAGATTATCAACAGATTTTGATAAGTAGTCTCCTGTAAGATGATACTATTTTTTGCAAACAAAACACATATTTGAGGTTTGAATGGCAAAAGAAAAATACTGGGACAACACAGATAGTTTCTAATTATTTCAAAAAACTTTGATCCCCTTATCCTGAAAGATATATTCAAAATCACAATTTGAGGATAAAGCTGCTGTTGTGTTTTATGTTTCTGAACATCACTGAGAATGTCCACTTAAACCTGTACATTCACAGCCAATTGAAATATGTTGATGTTCCTTACATCAATAAAGAACCTGGATTGCTTTATTGTGTATGAGTTACTCGCTAATTAAAGTGCATCTTCTTTATAATCATGGTACCTAAGGGTATTTGACTTCCCTCATCTAATCTGCTCTCTTGTGAATTGAGAGTCACATGTTGGACTATCTAGCTTTGTTTCTCATCTAACATATACTTCCTTGACCATAGAGAGTATCAGATTTGATTTGCATGATTTGGTTAAAATTCAACTTTTCTTCTTTTATGTACAGCTGTGTCTGTACTTTTTACTTCTCCAACCAATGGAACCAATTTCGGCTCTTGTTCAGCTTTTGTCAAAATGTCAGATGTTTGATAACCAAGGTACTGGAGTCAGTTACAACTAAATAGACTTTGAACACAATTTAAAGTTGGCATTCAAACTTCTTTAAACGAAATCATTCAACATGCTCCCCTTTAACCAATGAACCTGAGACTGTTGTCGCCGTAGACTTTGCACACAGTGAACTCCTGCAGTGAAGCACCACCCAACCCAACCAGTCAGCATGCATCATCGGTTGTCAAACTTTAATCCCTTGTCAACGTTGGACTTTGTATCAATCAACTGTTGTCCATACAAGATCCCAAAAAAAAGCAAATTGTACCGGACCCAAAATTAAGAAACTAATCATTCTCTATTATTAATGACAAACAAGTACAGACATTATTATTCAAACTATGGCTTTAAACCAAACCGGCTTTTGAAGTTATGTCCTAGAGGTTGTTACATGCACCAGGTCTAATGGGTGGTTGTCAAGACAACAGCTTGCACACCCATTTCTACTGCAGTCAACCCACAGCATGCTATTACAAATCCAAGCCTTTGCATTCAACGGCAGTCATTTTTACCTTCCCCTATTTTCTTCTCGGCATCTCTTTTCTTTCTACTCTCTGCTTCCTCTCGGTCTTTTTTCTCTCTCCTTATCTCCGCGTGTGATTGTATTTTCTCCTCTAATTCTTGCACTTGAGATTTTATTTCACTTAACTCTGCCTCTAACGATGTTTCTCCGATAGAGGAACAGGTACTATGCCTCTTTTCATCTGTGTACATAATTTACATACTGATGAAATACTGAAACAATTCTTCGTTACTGCATGCAAGAAATTGCTAATTTTATTTTTTTTAATTATGTTCCTGCAAAACATTACCCCCAAAAAAAGACATTACCCAAAAAAAACATTACCCAAAACATTACCCATTACCCAATAATACATGACCCAATGATCGCTAGTAATTTACATACGAAGTTCTTCGTAATTATTGAAGAAGAAATCTTTATGAAACCTATTTGCAAAAGTTTCAAGTCGAGCTAACAGTTTAAGTACCTTAACTTGTCTTGTCTAAAGAAAGTTTCTCTGTGCAAGTGTTTCAGTCCAGTTCCTAGCTTGAGAATGCTTTAATTCACACGATTATGTTACTTCAATTTGGAGATTGTTTAAGTAGTACAGCTCATGCATATCAGGAACCATAGGACAGCGCTCTCATTGGCAATGCTGGAGAGCCCAATTAGCAGCTACTAAATGATTATACCCGCATAGACCCACAGTTAGGTGTAAATATTACCTCCCATGGCTTGCTCCAACTAATACATAGTTACACTACCTTGTAGCTTGAACATTAAAGGAACACTTAAAAATTTGAACACAGCAATTTTACTGTGAATCAATCCTGAGTTTGAGATGATTGTGGGTTGGGGTGTAGAGATGAAGATTCCTCATCTCAGTGTACTGGGTATTTCACTGTCATAAATTCAAGAGATATACCTCCCTCTGTACCTCTCATGTCTGTTACCCTGTTGTCATATTACTATATTACCCTAATCCCCTCCAAAGGACCCCCCCTCACCAGGGACCTCCTCCTTCCACCTCTTGCCCTCCCAAATGCATAACCTAGTTTTTAATTTTAATCTATACCTAGCTTCTATAAAAACAATATATATATAGATATATTTTCAAGATTCCTCAACGATAAAGAAACTTCATATTGATGATATCACGTTGAAGGTGAATGACAACCCATGGACATATTTCAAATACATCTTTCTTGAGCCCAAACATTCATGTGAATACTGCGGGGGAGGAGATGTAGGCATTGACAGATATATACCGAAAGCTCGGTGAAGATTTGGACTGCACGTAAAGTCTTATCAACCTCTCCGATAGCGACTACGACCGCGGTAGGGCTCGCTACTGAAGATGAATCTCAAATGCCCAAATAAAGAATTCATTTAGGACAATAGATATATCCACAGGAATGTAGGGACGTCTAGAGATGATGGAACCTTAAAGACTAAACAACCATCCTCCCCTGTACCTTAAGATGACAAGAGGAGACCACACCAGTGGGCCTCATACCTAGCAGAAAAACCACAAATAACAAGAGAGACAAGACATATAGAACATCTTCGATGGGGTACCCTGGAAATCTAGGAAATCATAATTGGGTTAGTCTCCTCAAGGAGGTACAGACCTATGACTCATACCCTGGGATTGAGGTCCCTGGGGATGTAAGAGCTGAGGAAGGCAACCTCTGGTTTATCGAGGTTACAAATTAGAGCATCAGCTGGAAATTATGAACGATCTTTAACCCAAAAGTGCTATGTGTTGCTGCCAAAAGGAGAAGATGTCAACATTCGTCAGGTTATTAAAAGCACTTGAGTTTAGCAATAACATCTGGTTTGGCTAAGTAAAATAGTGCAGAAAAGTCTGGAAGAATTCTGGTCTATCTTAAACATTGATATTTTGTGGCATTTTGTGGCAGTGCAACCATTTGTACCTACAAAAGTGCTATGCAAAATTGAATACTGAACAGTACTCCATATAGTGTGTCAAACAATGTGAACGTGACATAGGTGAAAAAATATTCATATGGAAAGTTCAAATGTTTTCTATTTGACAAACAAACAAAAAATAATTTTGACATGGCTGAAATATGTCTATGCAAGGATTCTAGACGATTAATACAACACTAAAATATTTCCACCGAGATTTGGTCCAATTCCCGAGTGGTGCGTTGAATAGATTAATGAAAATATTTTAACAAAACATGAAACAAATATGACAAATATTACCTCCTTTCCAGCCTGCCATCTTTTCCAGTTGTTCTTGAACGACTTGCAGCTCAGATTGAATAACTTTGAGGTTCACGTCTTTCTGTTTGAGTCTCTCCGCCAGGAGCGAATTCTTCCTCTCTAGAGTAGAGATGGGTTCGTCTCCAGCGGGTGTCTCTACCTCCGTTTGGCCGTCCTCCATCGGTTCCACCACCTCCTCGGGGAAGTCCACCTGTGATGCCATTTCATGTTTGGTCTGCTGTGGTTGTGGAACGAGGTGAGGCTCAACGATGACGGGAGTCGCCAGGCATGAATTAGAGTCGGTGATTTTCGTGAAAGCTGGTAGAGGATAGCTGTTTTCAGGTGGATTGTTTTCCTCTTCCTCCTTCTCTTTCTTTTTTTGATCCTCCGTCGACGGCCTGTGCATCCTCTCCCACTCTCTGTACTTATCCTCAAAGGCTTTACTAGCGCCCTCTAATTTTACCAGGCCTTCCTCGTTTTCGACCACAACGACTCTACGGCTAGAGGCCACAAGTTTTTCGCCCTCTACCTTCTTCTGGCTTGCGGTCTCCTCATTCTTTGCCTTGTCGTCTTTTTTGGTCTTGTCCTTCTTTTCTTTACCACTGCTCTTCTGCTTGCGGTCCCCTTTCGGGCTGGGACCCACGGTGCCTTTCTTTTTCTTGTCCCATGTGGCTAATTTCTTGGAGAATTCCTCACTGAGTCCTTGGAGGAGTTCGGCTGCCTGCTCATTGGTTGGAATGGCTCCAGGCTCCGAGGAAACGCTCTCCACAGATGATTGTTTGGTCATATCTTGAACTGATCGATAGATGAAAAAGAACCACAAGTAATTTATCTGCAATCACATGGCAAACTTACACACAAAATGGTTAAACTTCCACACAAAATGGTTCCACACAAAAAACTTCCAAAAATGCCACATATATAATGGACAAAATGCTACACTCAAGCAAAATGCATAGCAAATGTTTACACCAACATCATGTTATGTTTACACAATTCACTGAGAAGCTTTACTATGGCTTAAAATTAAGTGAATTCTTTGCTTGTTAACCAAATTTTGCAACAAATTTACCTTTATATTTATCCGTACACAAATTTAAGATTAGGGCGACCAAGAGTCAGCCAATTGTTGTAGTGAAATTGCCACCTGGCAACAGCATGGCAGCTGCAAAATCATTGCTGTGAGATTGTTAGGACATGACTGCTACTGTCCCCACCCCCAACCCCCTAACCCCCAACATCCCACAGGGACCCTGACCATCCTCTCTATCTCTCAGCATATGATTGAAATTTACCAGGTCCCTCCTTTTGCTTCTTTTTATCCCAAGCCTCCAATTTGCTCAAGAAATCTTCGCTGAGGTTGGCTTGGATGTTTTCATACATGGTCATCATATCTGTGGATGGGATCTTCTTTGGACCTCCATCTCCACTGCTCTTGGTCTCTACTGTAAAGAAAACATGAGAGCAAACAGTCATAATTTGAGATCAAATTACAGTCTGAGAAATAGAGGAAATTCAGTTCAAATACAAAGTAGAACCAGAAGCTTTTAAGGAGAAAAGAACTATTATCCATTTTCTTGGTGTAAATTTATCTGTTTTGATATGGTTTATAAGTATTCTACAGAATAAGATGGTAAATTTCTCAAGCTTTCATGTTTTAAATAGCAGGGTCGGGGGGGGGGGGAGAGATTTCTTCTTCAAATCTCAACTAAACTTTCACTTGTTTCATAGTTTTTCGTTCTGTCAGTTAGCTAGACTAGGCGGTATACACAAAGGCCTAATATTATCCACCCTTTACCAGATTTCCAGTTTAACCCTTGATCCCAAACTACTCCATCATCAATCCCTCATTTTAGGTAACATGGCTGGGATCCCCCTAGTAGAGCAATGTATGTAGGAAGAAGGGAATTATAGACTTGTCCAAAGTGCTTGAATTTCTTAGCAAAGATTCACCACAACTACTTTCAATTCAACTGTTGATATCACTGCCAGTGATATTATTCCGGGAATTCTATGACAAAATATTTTTTGACAAATTAAGATTTAATCTAAGAATAGCAAAAAATAGGGATTTTTCATAATCACACCCCGGGTTGTGACTTTTTACAGCATATGCCACAAGCTTGAATTTTCAGAGAAAATTCAGATGTAACCCTAGCTGTGCGATGTTGGTGATCATTGGTTTCAGTTTTGCCACAAATACAAGAAAATTAGGTTCACTTTCAGTTTCTTAACATAAATATGATGTTCACCATACCCAAAAAAAAAACATGCTGAAAATAGAAACATGACTATTAAAGAGGTTCATGAATATAACTTGATGAAGGAGCAGAGGAATGTTTGACACTATGTCTACAGTGTTCTAGCTGCAGTGACCTCAATGTTACAAGAATAAAGGCCAGTACATGTGCTACTATGGGAGGTGTATAATTCTACCAAAAGGAGCTATCCATCCCCAAATATAGTTGGGATGAATCTGGGGTGAATTATACTATGTTAAAGTATGTTAGCCGTATAATTTCTAGCGTTTGGCATTTGTGTTGGATGCAGAAAAATTTCCTGATGAAGTCGGCATATATTGTACAAATTTATTTGAGTGAAAGTAGTATGGAAATACTGGAATATAATTGTGAAATGCAAGCAACTTCTTTTAAATTACAAGAATTCCATACAGTCAGTCTATGTGTATGTATGTGTACAGTAGTACCTTAACTGTATATTTAACGGAAACATTTCGCTGGTATCAATTAGCAGAATGCTATGTCAAATGGAAAAATTTATATACAAATCCAAAGTTATCTAGCGATCTTTGCTAAACAGCTAAAATCATTTTCAGTATTTTATAAGAAACAAGTCAGACCTTAAAACTGCTATATATAAATGTAAACATTAAGTTAATTCCCTGTATGTGTGTGTGTGTATATGTACACATGCATATACTGTATGCCATGCAATTGACTATACATAAGAGTTTCTGTCATGAATAGCTGACCAGTTTATAAATTCTTCCGAAGCAGCTATCCGAAGAAAGAAACCCTGATTCCACTGACTGAATGACCCTGTTTTTAAGCTCTCTAAAATCCTTCATTCAAATTTTCTCAATTTACACAATTATTGAATAATTCTTGGTATACCAGTAATCTCTCTCATGAATGGACATACACAAGAAATGGTTCCGATTAGGTTTACTTGCCTGACCTAAGCCAAACAATTGTCCATTTTGAAAGAAGGAGATTCTACCACAAAGAATTCAAGCAAATCTCTGTACAGATTTGAAGAATTTCTTTCAAGCCTTTGCCATTAAGCCCTGATTTAAGTAACCGATTTCCATGGTTATTTCATAGTCCGAACATAAAGCTCCCCCACTTTAATTCACTTTAAATCTGCAACCAAGCGCCACTTTCTATATCGTACAACACAAAGAAACAATACAAGACATACAGTTAGGCTAACTGGCTATGGTATTATACAGCAGACTACACCTTAGTTACGGACAAGTAAGTCAAAATTCGAAACTGGTCATTACATTCATACAGGGAAGTGAAGAATATTTCCTTAATCAATCCTAGCAAGGCCAACAACACTTTTATCTCACACCAGAATATTAATACCTTCCTTAATAACAAGTAATTAGTTTCGGATTTAGAAGTATCTGGCCTAATGATAACAAAGCAAGAGGAAACAACACTGCCGTGGCAGACAATCACTCGAATATGGTGCTTCAACTTTCCACAAGTTTTCTTTCCGAGGGTAAAGGATCATCTTGAAAGAGTGAGCACGAGCAACGAGTTATGCATTCCCATTGGCTACTCATCCCCTAAAATCACATTACACAGATACAGATCACTAACTGTAGCAAGCAAGGATACTGTACGGTAGCATGCACACATGCGCATGGCACATTATAGTTCCCAAACAATATAGTCCTCAAGTAATCAATAAAGGATCATTCTGATAGACACCTGAAGTTCTGTACCAATCTTAAATACTTTCAACAGCCCATGCATTTCTTCTCCCAATGCCTAATATTGTTTTCAACTTAACAGTACCTATCCTCAAGCAGTATTTTATAGTGTTCATAATGTAATTTATAGACATATCTGCCTAGATATATTCACCCCAAATGCACCTTAGGTAGCAACTTAAGTTAATTAAATTAATTAAACTTTATTAATTACATTAATGATTCCATGTGTTTCCAAACAACTTGTTGTCTGGACAATTTTTATATCAGCATATATAAAATTGTGACTTTTTTTTCTTTTTATAAAAATAAGTCCAGCATTGTATCCTGTATCTTAGCACCACATATGTAGTATGGGGGTGGTGGGGGGTACCAATATTATTGCAAAATGCAGCTTAACCTACCTGCAATTTGGGACAACAGACTGAAATTAGGGATGGCTCAATCACTCAAGATGTAAAAAACATTGTCAGAATCATTTTACTATCTATCATGGAAAAAATGTGTTCTATATCAATGATATATATGATGATATTCTACAAATTCTTCATGCTAGAAATCTATTGAATCATGAATGACTACAATGCATAAACTCTCCATGAAACATACTTTGCAATGCAAAATGAAACAAGACAAAAATGGAAAAAAAGATGTTTTCCCAAAGTAAGACTTATTTAAAATATTCCACCATGACTTTATACAACCAATAGTGACCAGTGGCAGAGATAACTTTATAGGTTTTCTGTATTGGTCTAAAAGTTTAGCACTAAACATTTACAAAAGAGACAAAATGAGACTCCGACATAGGCCACGTTATTCTCAAACATTGAAGACAGTAAAAAAATATCAGTCAGGTAAATGGTTTGAAGATTTAAAAATATGCTCCTTGTAGTTTGGAACATGGGTGACCATAATTTCACTTTTCTAGCATATTTTTCTTTTGGGAGGGGGTGGATGTTGAGGATGGAGGGGAAAATCTTGATGACCATTATGATTTTAAAAGGGAAGGTGGGTAACACAGAGCAAGTGTTTAACTCATTTTGGATGTGGTTATAACCAGTTTCTCTACCGTTGTCAAGGACATTTATCGTAACTGAGCTTTGCTATCACTTGGCAGCACAGCTGCCTTCCAATTTATGGTTTCTCCAGTAAATAGAATGGGTTATCACCATGGTTACAAATATTGACAAGGATCAAACACGGAATAAAAATTCTTAAATTGTGAAGAAACATTAGTGTCAAAATTATATAGCCAACGTTGCTCGACTCCAGCCAAAGTTAACTGATCGATTATGAGTTTCAATCCACGGAGAAAAAAATTATTGCAAAAGTATATATAGTTTCCAGAAACTGTTCAAAATCTAAACTACATAATTATGCTACATGCAATGTAACTTCATGCTATATAAAATGTAAAGCCATAGTTATAGTGCAGAATATATATAGCTTTTGTACAAATTATTATATACTGCACTATTGTATGTGTGATATATACCTAGCATATCATGACTAGGAACTAATGGCCACTCTATGATCAGAATACTCCAAGCTGTAATCGTGCAGTGAGTGATCATACGTGCCTGTGAAAATATGTCCAATCAAAATAAAGGTTTCATCCACCTTTCTTTCTTGTATTTGATGGGGGGTGGGGGAGGGGCGGGGTGGGGGAGGGGTGGGGAACCTTAGAGTAGAGGGATGAAATGTCTTTTTATTATCAATGCATTCTACATTTGATGCAGTACAAGACAGGTTAGAAAGTTCCCGAGTAGGACTAAATGATGAAGAGCATGAATGCTGTTTTGATAGGCATATCCTAAAATAGATGAATGATGTTTCTTGAATTCAAGCAGCTGCTGCCGTGTACAGAACATGCAGCAAAGACACTGATTAATTACCAGACTCTGCCTGATGTTGTTGTTGTTTAAACACGGCCAGCTTGACTTTCTCCCAGCCTGGAATTTGAAACAGCAACAATAACAAAGAACTTTATAGTCCGCAAAAAGAAGGTAAACATGACATTATACAGAGTAGACGGAAACACTTTGGTTCGTAACCGGACTTACATAGTACTGTACATACAGTATGCACATGGAGAGCTTTAGAAGAAACAGGAAAGTATTACCCGCATGGACTGCATGATTGCTTATAAAACATAAAACCAAACAGTAAAATTCATCCATTCCTAGATAATGGCTCCCTGTACTTACAGCTAGTACTTAAGTACTTCTAAATTAGGCAAGAAATTGGTATTTATAAGTATCCTATATAACCTTCTTCATGATGGACTAATAATAACCTAATAACTCACATATTTTAGTCTCTGGGTAATATTTTCCATACATGAATCTTTCCATAATTTATATGCAGTTTTCTACATGTACAGGAAACCATAGTATTTTATAAGAGACGAAACTCAGGGACGTCAACACTAGCTACACAAATGTTGTACACTAAGTTATTCCCTTATATGTATTCCCAATTGTAAATATATCTAGAAGTGTTTTTTAATAAAATTGTTTGCTTGTGTGTCAAATTTGAAATGAGCACATCTCTATTCCATCTCTCCTAATTTTTCTTTTCTGTTAGTTTTGCCCTGAAGAGTGTCTGCTAGCATTGACACAGCTGGGACTCTAACCTTTATAAATTTACATTCATATATATATATATGTGTGTGTGTATACTTTTTTTCCCCCATTTTGCAAACTAGATCTTACATTTATAGTTGTCCTTTCCTATACTTTCTTCTGATCTTGAGATAATGATCTAAATTAAACTCTACACTAAAATGATGTTCGCAGATGATGGATAATTCCTCAATTAATTTCCAAGTTTACATTTTGAGCAGTATTATTAACTATAAAATCAGTCGTACCTGCATGATCGTCATAAAATACAATGGATTGAGATTAGCAATTTGCATCTTCACTTAGCTACTAGGAGCCACCAGATTATCAAGTAAGCCTTAAAGGATCATTCCAGAGATTTAATCCAGAGATTGTTAAAGAGCTGTGAATATCTTGAAAACAATCATATTTAGCTACACATAGAAACATTATACTGTACCAACACTCAAATCCTTTTTCTTTTTTTTTGTGGATTACATGCCATCGGTCGTCGAGACTTATACTTCTGCTTGAAGTCATTCTGTATGTTAGTGGTAAAAGGTTCAGGTCAAGTTTACATATATTTCCTAACCCTCGGAATGCAAATCCTCCATCAGGCTTTTAAAAACCCAATGCAGAGAGGGAGTAATTAGTTACCAAATTCCGAGACATTAAATCGGAAAATTAGAGACCTGCATAAGTAACTCGGATAAGAACCCCATGGGAGGTTGTAAATTTGGACGAAGAAAAGATAATTGTTTATGGCATGACAGGAATGTTATTACTTCATGGTTTGTGTATATACTTCTGCCCCTGAGTCCCTGTTATAGCCCGACCGAAGACGACGACCGTACACAGTGCATGAACAACAACAATGTGAACATATTAACAGACGCACCAACTACGCTAAAGTCGGTTGATGGTAAATATTCAACTCAGCGAGCTGGAGACGAAATGCCAGCCTGAGTCCCACAAGTACTGTTAGTTCCCTTTGAACATTACTCCGTTTCAGATGAGACTCTATTCCTTCAGCAAACATCAGTGTCAAGGCTGTTGAGTAGTCAAGTGTAATAGCTGTGCCAGCAGGTGAGAATGAATTTGATAGAACTTTCCATAAAGCCTGATCCCCCTAACCGTACAAGGTCCCTTAAAGGGAAACCATACATCCAAGTAAAAACAGAAACCAAGCTTAGCAGACAGACTGATTCAACTTTATATTTTCTTTTTAATTAATTTGGCCCTGTATCTCTAATTAATTAAGGGGGTTCCTCCTTCTCCTTACTGCCGACATCTCAGCATGGAACCACAATAACCTGGCATAACGGGAAATTAACATGGATTGGAAACCTTCGCCCGTCTGAGAAGTTTGGGTGATCGTTGAAACTTTTTAAAAAATCATCATTTTGCCTCTGCGTTTGTGTCTAATTTTCTACATTTGCAGAAAGGTTTATAAAACTTCAATAGCTTAATTAACACAGCATGAAAATTTCGAATAAGATATGTTACCAAAAACAAGATATTTAAACACAGCACCTGTACTGCTTTCACACTCCCTCCCTTATACCCCATAATCTTTCCAAACTTATTTATTGCAATGTACTGTATGTCACATGCAGATGAGGGCTGGACTCTGACAGGATGATATCTGTGGCAATTGATAATTTCAGAGAGACTCAATAAACTCAGTCATAACAATTCCATAACTGGAGATATGATAGCTTTTGAAATTGCAAAGGGAGGGGGAAAACAGCTTGTTTTTTAGGGGTTTGTTTGGTTTGTTTTTTGTGAACAGACTTAAGATTGTAATCCTGCCTAGCTTTGGCAACAGATAAATTCATTTCCAAATTTGATCCCAAACAATTTGAGGAGAATTATTTAACATCGCTGCATCATCAGTAGGTATAGGTTGAGTCCGCTTTAATTTCACCTTGTTTTCCCAACATGTTGACAATAATTGGGAAGCCTGTAACCATGCGCTTGTCAAAACAACTTACCAGGCAAACACCTTAGACTAATTCAACACTAAATCTAGGTCATTTGCAATGGAATATACACCACATCCAGGTAAATAGGATTGACAGACGAAATTGGGTAAAAGGTTTCCCACTTTTTGTTCTTCTTCTTTTTTTTCTTGTGACTTTGGACACAATCTTATCAACCGCTACTGAATTAGCAGAACACGTACATTTAAGATAAAACGCCAAAAATCTCATTGCAATCGTGGTACCAAACTCATCAAGATTCCTATTACTTACAGTCAACTTCAAACAAGCCATTTCCCAGGATATGTATATCCCCTTTCTTCTATCTCTTATGTTACGATTTAGATGGATTTTGAAAAATGTTTAAAGAACACTATCGAAAGTTTTAAGTAATTCGGACAAACAATATAATACATAAAGCTGAAAACATTCTTGAGATTGATTTTTGGCCATCTAGCTTGACTCCATTTTGAGCACAGAAAGGCAAACTGTTACTATATAGTAACAGTCCTAATACTGATCTGATCTAAAATATTGGGATTAAGCTTTTTAACTTCAAATCTGTTACCATGTTCATGTAGTACTTTGGGGTTCTTTGAAACAATTGTTTCCCACAAAGGGGAAGGGAACCCTCAACTCACTACACACACCCCCCCCCCCCCCAGGGCACAACAACTTGTTCTCTTCTCATTAAACTAATGGTAACCTGCTATGCTCACATACTTGATCCCTGTGGTTGCTTAGTCTGGTACATAAACATACTCTCCCACAGTGGCGGAGCGTCCATATAGTCAGGGGGGGGGCGGGTGCCCCCCTGACGGACTCAAATGGACTGCTGGCGCCTTTTCAGCTTTGTACCACTTTTTACTTATTCACGATTATTTACTTTTTTATTGCGCTCTAATCTACCTATTGACATTTGTCACATTTTGTTGGCGATGACACCTATTTATTCTTCGTTTATCTGCAAATTAGCAAGGCCAGGAAAGGGTCATTTCCGGCGATCTAGGAAGTATCTTTACTCAAAAAAATTTCTGTACGCTCCGCGCCAACCTGTGGTGGCGCTCCGCTTAGATAGTGTCAAAAGCACCCCTACAGACCATTCTCGCCCCCCTTGACCAATACCCCTAGCTCCGCCACTGCTCTCCCACCCTATTAAATAACATTTTCAAACATATTATAAAAGTAAATATTCACACAAACATTTTCAAGAACTGAAAGCCCACCTAATTTTCCAAACATAACTTGATCTTTGAAGGATTTTTTAGTCTTTACCAAACTGCATAATTAAAATATCGTCCTAAAGATGTGTGTTTCCCTTTAAATTCTCAGAGACCAGTGATGTGGAGGAGGCTGGAGGGAAGATTAAAGACCAGAGAAGTTGGGGATCCAGCTAAGTTTTTATAACTATCTGGGTGACCTTCACCTTTAGCAGAGCATGACAGGATATGAACTGGGATTGCCATTACAAAATATTATCATAGCACACTATTAAACATGCACTCCAAACAGATCAAAGAGTCAACGAAATAGTCATAGCAATTCCTTGGCATGTTTTAAAGATGGCAGGAATCCAGGAGCTTAAGAAGGAAAGGGTGTGGCCCTGAGGACCTTAAAGCTGACTAGGGTGGAAGGGGCAGACAGGGCAGGGGGGAGGGGTTCTCCCTCAAGAAAAAAATGAATACTTTAGACATGACATGATGCATTCTGAGGCCATGTAGGTTTTTAAATTAGGACTGAAATCTATAAGGTCTACATACAAGGTTCTGCAAATAACTACTTCAATTATTTTGTGTGCCAGACTTGAAAGGGGGGGGGGGGTACACCGCCCACCTGAGATTCTTGCCGGCGAGAGTATGTCATGCAAAACGTATGGGACTTGACAGATATTTCCTGATAAGGCTTAATCCTACATTGGGTTTAAGAAACGATGACAAATTGTATTTGTATTATTTTGTCAATCAATATTAGCATGTCAGAGAAAGGGGAAAAGGGTGGGGGGCCTGGGGACTATGGGGTCCTTTTACAATTTAAAAAATCAGTTAGAGAGCTTTTTAGACTTACACGAAGTAGAGTAACATATATATGTAAAGATAATTTGCTTTACTACCTCATAAACAGAGTTCCCATTTCTTTAACCTACCACCTCTGTAGTTAAGACTCTGATTTGATATAAATACACAATGACACAAATTTATGGGGTCAATTTTTCTAAACAGAGCAGCAAATTAAGTTACTGAAGCACACGCTGGTTTTTCCATAGTTACCCAGATAGGCAACCAATCACGCTGACTGGTTTTAATTAGTATACCACTCTAAAAATACCAACTGTGGTATTCCATCCAAAGAACCATCATAATTGCGACTAGAAGTTAAAGAATTATTGAGGTGAAATTCTTACCGTTAATCTGTCATATTGGTCTGACATTATATTTTATTCAATTAAATTCACTCTGAGTCATTTGATTTTAAAAAAAAGGTTTTTCCTTAAAAAAACATTGATAAGGTGAAATAGTAATGTGCAAAAAAAACCACCTTTTTTATATGATATTGAAAATTCTGGGAGTGGATTAATTCTGTTAAAGAAATGCAAAAATTAACTTATGTACACTTTGGAATTTTGTGTGTTCTAGTTACGGGTTGGTATTCAATACCGACAGAAGATACAATTAGGTTTATATAGACTTTATAATGTATGAAGCAGGGCTCAAATTAACCGTCTGCGGAACAGACAGAAAGTTGAAGTCAGTGCCTCTACCACTTGTCATAAAGTTCTCATAAATCATACGTAACCGATGACAAAAACTGCTGTACCCTCTAACTCAAGTTACTTTACGGAAAATTTCCTTCATAATTATCTCAATCATCATTAAAACTCATCAAACTAAATCAGGGGTTAAAAAATTGTATGAAATTCCATTGACATTTGCGACAGAAATTATAAAACTTACTGGTTTATATATATATTTACGAGTGACCCGCTTACCTGTCTCCCCACAACCTTAGCACCGCATTCTACCGTGTCTAGTATGCCCTGGTAATCTTTTAACACTGTGCACCCTCACTGACCTTCAGTGACCTCCCTACATATTTTACCAACCTAAGTGTCAGAACACGTTTTCGTATTGGAAAAATTTTAGTGAGGGTGCACAGTGTTAAAAGATTACCAGGGCATACTAGACACGGTAGAATGCGGTGCTAAGGTTGTGGGGAGACAGGTAAGCGGGGAGTGAAGTAAATATAGCTTGTTAAAACAGCTGCGTGGGAAACGTGAATATTTAGAGGTACGGTTCATAATCAATGATCTCTTGAGTCGTTCCAGTTTTATTTTATTTCTTTACATGTTTTCTCTTATTTTGAACAAAACTACCGTTTCAAATTTTTGGGGAAAAGTGTTTGCAGAAAAGTTGTGTTCATCCCTCTCAATCTCCTATTCCAACACTAGCATGAAGACCAACCGCTTAAATTATCACCTACCATGAAAACTTTCACTCACGTACAGTAAATATGACTAATTATAACACATATGTCAGGAGTACCGCAAAAACAAACTTGAAGCTTCATCTTACACCACAGTCATCAAGTTCCAAGTAACATTGGTTTTGTTCTATCTGTCTTGGAATTTCTTTGAAGCTATTATGTCCGTTGCGGATAATTTGTTTATGTATGGCTGTGATATGTCTTGTGCACAAGGCTATCACGTTGTACTTACAACAGTATACAGTCTGGCAGTAACGAGTAACGAGGATGATGGCCACAATCTCTGAGAAGTGGAATTTCGGAATTGCGGCTTCAAGTTAGGTCATGCATCATCTCTTTAAATTTAAGGCAGAAAAGCCAAGAGTAACAATAGCATGTTACCTCCAAAGAAGCTGTTTGGTAGTGAAATTCTTGAACCTACATCTTGAAATTCATACAGAAGCCATGCAAGTATAGCTATGTGTGCTTGGTCTTCTTCAGTTTTCCAAAAAGGTTTTCTTCTTTAATTTAATACTTAAATCGGTAAATCTTAATTTGACTTAATGTCTGTTCAAATTTCAAGACAAGTTGAGAACTTAGACTTTATCCCAAAAGAAGCTTGGCCCAGTCTACACTTGAGAATTAGTGAGCACACTATGGGTTGCATTCTATAGTGTTAATGCAGATCAGACCCCACGATTTGATCCCCATGATAGACTAGGATCAACGGAGGATCAGACCCTCTTCTCTGGATTAAATTTGTAATGTAAACATAGCTTTACCTTTTACTTCAAATGTTGTTTCTTACTTCCTTTAATAGCAATAGGCATAGCCCTGCACATGACATGTGCAGAATGATTTCACAAGAAAACAAACCTCAACTTCATTTTTGGTGATTGCGAGTGTACATTCTAATTTGAATACGCAGAGGTTCAGATGCGACTTGCTTTGATATTGAACAGAGTGCCGAGTCTGATCTGTAATGTGAAACGCTTTAACTTGTCTCTCTAAATTTCCAACTCGACAGATCTACTTTCAATTGTACAATCGATTAGAAACAAAATATGATCAATTATAGTTTTTTTTATTTCATTATTGTAATTTTATCTGCCATTCTATACTGGTCTACGTTCAGAACATCAGTCTTGGTAGCCCAAAATTCCTAAATCTCTTGTTCAAATTTTACAAAAAGATGAAAAAATCTTAAAATCACTTTTCAAATTGGTTTTTCATGTGTGTGTGTCTGTCTGTATGTTTTGAGTACATAACACCTGCAAACAATTATCTATCTTGACAAATACTCATAAAATTGACATATTTGAAAGCATAAAATATTTCTCTATATGAATCAGGGACTAACAAATCCATGATACAGTTAAGCTGCTCACTGAGGAGGTGTGCTTTTATAGTGTCAAAATGCAAAGAGGTATGCTAAAAAAAAAACACACAAATGCAACCAACTAACTTTTCATCTTTCAGTCAGAGGTAAGATTTAATCTTTCATGGAAAATTTGTGGTAATGGCTGCATTGTTGTCTTCAGTGCATTGATTATGTGGAAATAATAGACATATATATGTCCACCGTCTGAGTACTGCGATGGTCTCAAAGACTATACATACTGTAAGCACTGATTTCCAGATGCTCACCATCGCTGTAACTGAACCCTATTCGTCTGCAACACCATCACACTTTAATTATGTCCCCTTTTATTGATCCAGTTCCGCACCTTAAGGCACTATGTCAAAATATAGAAAGAGCTGCAGCAGCTGCAGCATCCTCTGCAGCAAGGCTGTAGCAAGCCTGAATAATTATCAAACAATAGAGTTTATCTCTGGAGGATACAGTTTCTAATACATGTAAAACTGCAGAACACAACAGATGATGTCCTACGCAGACTGACATATTATGCTGCAGCATCTTCTACAGCAAGGCTGCAGCAAGTCTAAATTATCAAACAATAGAGTTTATCTTCCTAAACGAACGATTATGTCCTACGCAGACTGACATATTGTGCTGCAGTACACTTGGTGTCCTACTGTTGACTTGGTTCCTAATCCAATTAGAAAGCAGACAATGAGAGAGAAAGAGAGAATTTATAGAAAATAAAAGCATCATTCCTGAAACATTGCAGAGAGCTGGATTAATAGTAATTAAAATAACAAATGATTTAAAGGGGAATAAAAGAAACTGCAAACCTTTGTTTCTCTTCTTTTCAGGAGGTGATGAGGACCTTGGAAGTTGGTCTCCACCCCTGCTCTCCGGCGACGACGACAGCAACGGGTCCGACAAATCCAAAACAGGCGCTTTATGCGTATGTTTCCTCTTTTGACCGAGTTTTGAGTCTACACTCCCCATAGTCGGGGACTGCGAGCCGAGTTTGCCGGCCGTCAAGTCCGGCATCTCTGTGTCCATACTCAGACTCTGCTCTAGTCGTGCATGTCTCTTTGGTACCGGCAGAGGGTCCGGGAGATTGGACGGACTGGGGTCCGTGTCCGCCGAAGAATTAAAGTCTTGGAAACTGGAAGATTTATTGAATCGAGACCTCCTCCTCCTAGCCGGGTGAATGTCCTCGTTGTGGTCACTCAGACTAGAGCCGGACGGAGGTGGAGGAGGAGGCTGCGATTTATATTTCTTCTGCTTTTGCTTGGATTCGTGAAAGTCCTCGCTGGAACTACCGGTGGAAACGTCGCTGACTTTGCGAACCTGTCTTGACTCTCCTCTCTGAGTGAGAGCCGCTGATTGTCTGACATCAAATACCTCCTCTCCGTCTGAAAATTCTTCCTCTCCCCTATGGGGAGGAAGTTCAATCCTCTGGGGGACCGGTAGGACTGTTGCCTCGTCCCCTAAGTTCTGATAAAATCCACTGTCCTCTGACTTGGTCTCTATCCCATCGGTGGGAACACCGAGTTCAGAGTCGTATTTCTTGACATCCTCGTCTAAACCTTTCACGCCGCTCCGGCGTTTCACACTTCCGCGTCGGCTCGTCAATTTCTCCTTCATTTTTTCAAACTTTGAAAATATGCCAGGGCGCCCTCTCTCCTTCACCATCTCCTCCTCGGCTTCTTCCCCAAACGGATCCAACGATTTGCTTCTTTTCTTCACGCTCCTTCCCTTAGGCTCCCTGGTTATTGTTCTGCCCGTGCGTTTCTCCGACCTATTTGATCGATACTTGTTTTCCATTTCGTCATCTCCTGCGTGACTCTCCGGTTCGGAGAACGATTCAATGTTGCCCAGGTTATGATCCATCGGAGAGGAGCTACTGCTGTGGTCCGAGGCATTCCGGTGGACCTCGCAGGAACAGTCGTGCAGGAGTTGCTCATTGCGAATGTCTTGAAGCGTTTTGATTGCCGTGAGGTACTGAGCATGCTCTCTGAGTTTGTTGTTTTGTCTCCGTAGTGCGCACATTTGTTCCATGAGTCTCAGCAGGTGATCTAACTGTTGCATGCCCTGCCCTCTCTCCCCGGCTGTCGGAGTTGTTTGGATGTTCTCAGTTAGTGGCGGCATCCGTTTTGCTACTGCCTGGGGTGACGTTCTCGGCCTCCTGTTCGTGTTCTCAATACTCTTCAGGATGTCTGCGATGGATCCCCAATCATCTTTGCGGACTAGATTGGAGCTGCCTTCCGGTTCAGGTGGCCCACCAACCAACTCACTGTTCACTGCACCGGTATTTTCAGCCATGTCTTTGGCAGTACTGACGATGTAGCTTAGATCAAGACTTCATTGAACCTGCAGAAAAGGAAACATAAAGGAAATCATAAATATTTGTAAAGTTTTTCTTCCATGTATGATGTACCTTTGGTTAAGAAAAGTTATATTTGCAGCAAATTGTTAGTCCCAAAAGATTTCAAAAAAGCGTACTGGGCCTCCCACCTCCTCCCTCCCTCTCCTGCCTCCCCCATCCCCCTCTGCAAGGATCGCTTCCCTTGCTGAATAAATTATAAAAGTTTAACTAACATTTCTGACTGCTTTGTCTGCCCAAATAATAATAATAAAAATAATAACAATAAAATAGATAGTATAAAAGTTTTGTGGGCAAAAAAACTTCTTGCATTTGTGCATTAATTTGTCCATGTTGTATAATTTTTTGTAGTGTTTTGTATAGTGTTTTGTATAGTGTTTTGTGTAGTGTTTTGTTTTGTATAGTGTTTTGTGTATTGTTTTGTACAGTGTTTTATGTAGTGTTTTGTAAAGTGTTTTGTTTTGTTTTGTATAGTGTTTTGTTTTGTATAGTGTTTTGTTTGTATAGTGTTTTGTGTAGTATTTTGTGTAGTGTTTTGTTTGGATATTGTTTTGTATAGTGTTTTGTGTAGTTTAGTGTTTTGTTTTGTATAGTGTTTGGGTACTGGTTTTTACAGTGTTTTGTGTAGTGTTTTGTATAGTGTATTGTTTTGTATAGTGTTTAGTGTACTGTAGTGTTTTGTGTAGGGTTTTGTATAGTGTTTTGTGAAGTGTTTTGTATATTGTTTTGGATAGTACTGTTTTGTATATTGTTTTGTACACTGTTTTGTATAGTGTTTGTGTAGTGTTTTGTGTAGTATTTTGTGTAGTGTTTTGTATAGTGTTTTGTGTAGTGTATTACATAGTGTTTTATATAGTGTTTTGTGTAGTACGTGTTATGTATATTGGTTTGTATAGTGTATACTGTTCTGATATTGCGATACAAGAATAATAATAGAAAAAACTCATGTCACCAAATTATTCCTATCAAAGTTCTAAATCAATATTTTAATTAAATTAATGAATTTAAAGACTACAGCACTGTATGAATGAAATCAATAGATTAATTAGTACACTATGTACAGCACAACTAATGATACCAAACCATATCCTGTGACAGGAAAAAGTCCCTAAGTCGATCAACATAAAAACTAACAAATACAGCATATTAACTATCAGGTGTCACAACATGAAGAGGAGGGTTAAAATTTCCCCGCTCATATCCTGTATAAAGATATAGTAATGCAATGTATAATATATGTGTACCACTGTCATATATTCTTAGTGGAAAAATTTGTCCATCTCTGTACCTGTTACAGTACCATCCCTCCTCATCCTCCCCCTGTCCCTCTTGTCTAAACCAAACAACAGTTCACATCTGTTGGTATTCTCCCCCCCCCCCCAACCCCCCATGTCAAAAAGTTAGGTGGAATCACTGCTTAGAACTATAAACCACCTATTCATATTAACTTCATTCTTCTAACTCCATGATATCACTTTGATTTCATAACGAATGAAAACTCCATTTTGTTATTCATATTTGTAACTTTATCATAGTTCTCACAATAATTCAGGGACGTTGATGCACTCATCAATTGCACCAGCTGCCGCTAATATTTGAACAGCCGATTTCAAAGTGAATTTGATGAGACAAATCAATTGAAACTTTTATCATCTGAGCTAATTCTGTCTGACACTTCAAACTAATTCATTGCTACTATTTGCACAAATGTAGAGAGTTACACTGACTTGCAACAAGATCTTAAATTCATGCATTGATCATGTGTGTTTACAGAAAATGTTCACGCTCATGCATGCTTACAGAACTAGTGGTGTTAAACGTTAATAATTCCCTTTCTGTACCTATAGCCACCTAAAGGGTGATCGTAAAAGGGTGAGGGTGTAGGAGGGTGAGGGGAGGGGAAGAATGAGGTGAGGGGTGGGGGAGTCTGAAGGGGATGAATCCCCCACTATAGCAGATATTGTTACCAAACAAATTCATGATCTCAATGCGTAACAAAATATTTAAGTAATAATCACATTTACAGAACTAGTGGTGTAAAGTTAATAATTCCCTTTCTGTACCTAGCCACATAAAGTGTGATCGTGAAAGGTTGAGGGGTGTAGGAGGGTGAGGGAAGGGGAAGAAAGTGGTGAGGGGAGGGGAGTTGGAGGGGATGAATCCCCTCACTGTAGCAGATATTGTTACCAAACAAATTCATGATCTCAATGTGTAACAAAATATTTAAGTAATAATCACATTTACAGAACTAGTGGTGTAAAGTTAATAATTCCCTTTCTGTACCTAGCCACATAAAGGGTGATCATAAAAGGGTGAGGGGTGTAGGAGGGTGAGGGAAGGGGAATAAAGAGGAGAGAGGAGGGGGAGTCGGTAGGGGATGAATCCCCTCCCCTCCACTGTAGCAGATGTTGTTACCAAACAAATTCATGATCTCAATGTGTAACCAAATATTTAAGTAATAATCATATGGTATTTCCGAGTGACTATACAGGCAAACCATATTATACGGACTTGCAACTTTGACCATGTTCCATGTTGATATACTGTATATTATTAGAGGAAATTAATAATTTACTGGTCAATAATTACATGACCATAACTAGAAATGACGCCTACAGTACACTTACGAAGTCAAAATCAAAAAGGGAAACGTGAGTGCTTGTCAGGGTCATAAGATATTTATCTATTAGGGAGCAGAAAAACCTAAGCAAGAGACTACTTCAATGAAAGAAATGAACTAATTGTTTATTTCCTTCCCATTTTAATGGTTAGCAATTAATTAGTCGAAAGTAGAACACGGTGGCCAAATTAATTTAATTTATTTTGTTAAATTCATTTACGACTCTAGGTCACAGGGATTATATTGATTCGATTGAGAGAGGGGGCAATGATGGGGATTGGGGGTTTACATAAAGAGGGGGGGGAAGGGGTAACTAAGAATCAAATTAGACATATAAGATACTAATTAAGATCTCAAGACAATGTACTACAGGTTAACAGTACAGTGAGAATCAACAATGTACACAAATAATTTAGTATACATAGTGCAATATAAGTACTGCATTATACAATTACTGCAAAAGGTCTAGAGGCTACGAATCTGCTAACAAGTAGATTAAATTCATTTATGACTTTTATTGACTAATTATTTATTGTTGTACAATTTGCATATAGTTCATCAACAACAGCATGTAAATTCTATTATTGCATCTAGGTTTCTTAAAACTTTTAATTTACTATTAGAGTTTAATGGACATGTATACCTATAATGCATTTCCTTTTTGTGTGTATAACTTTGGGCCATATATAGGTTTATACAGTATTCAATGCCTACATACCTGTACAACAGATATAACTAGGCTGTTCATACTCACCACACTTTTTTATGAACGAACTTATTCATCAAATCAACAACAACAAACAATAAAGAATCCAAGAGTCCCAACAGGATGTTGTTACCAACTTGACTTGCACACAACTCTTCTTTGTGTATTTTCCAAATTAACATTTCAACTAACAAGATAAATGGACTTTACGTTTTAGTTTTATTAACAGCTAAATTCCATTACTCATATACAGAGGTTTCAACCACTGTTTGTATTTGAGTCAGTTTTTACTCACAAAAAACAGAGGAATTCAAAACCAAACATTCCTTCCCCTCACCTCACCATACAGAAAACAAAACAATCCGGTCACAATCAGTGGACAACATAAAAGAGTTCCCAACAATGCCGGGCTGGTTAGCGACCAAGCATCCTATTTGGCTACCCGTTCGGCCAGTGCTACGATTTCCCATTGACAACGAATATGAAAATAACCTGTGAGCTTGCTCAGGTGTATCTCAGGCATCTACTATGAACACTGTGTGTAGGTTTGCTTACGTTGCCTACAGCAACTTTTATCCAACAATGCTCTGACGACAACGTCAAGTGCGGCATTTGAAAAGATTGGAATACTTCGATGAACCCGAGCACAGCAGGTGCAGTTTCAACTCAACTGGACTGAAGCATGACTTATGAAGCAAAGAATGCTAAAAATGTTAACTCCACAAGCTTCAACAGAAATTTTAAAGCCAGATGTAGGAAAACAAGAACAACATGACCTCTTCCCCAAGAGGTAAAAAAATTGCATCCTTTTTCCATTTTTGTTTCCTTTTTTTTTTTTATTATTATTATTATTATTATTATTATATTATTTTATTTTTGGAGGGAGGGGGAAGGAGAGGGGGGTTGGAATGGACAAGAATCTACATTCACATTTAGATCAGGTGTAATGGGTAAACCTGTAGATTATACTTGCAAACGGCTCAGTAACGACTTGAAAAACATGATATTCATCGTCTCTTTTTCTTTGGAGTTCATTTAAGAGGAAAATCATGGTTAAATTGCTGACAGCGATTTGCTGGCAATTACAAAACCCTGACAGATTAAGGTGTGCAACGGCTCTTACAGGTTTCATTTATACTGAAACCAATTATAGTGTGGCAGATTTGCAATCAAAATCAGAATCTCTGAAAGACCATAGATGCATATGGGAACATTTTTCATTGCATATATTCAAACAAAATCAATATAAACAAAACTAGCTAAGTATGGATAGAGTTTTTTTTAAACTTTTGTCAGAACAGCAAGCAACTTTACTGTTCAGATGATTGACAGCATGTTTCCCTCAGTATTCAACACATTAATGCTATGTTTTTGGAAATCCAGTATATATCTAATTTTCAGTAAATTAAGGACTCCATATAATCACATAGATCTATGTAAGTCTATAATATGACAGCTGTGTGAAGACTCGCGCAAAAAGAAACGTCTAATGCCGGTAATTTGACCTAGTTTCGAATGAGGTGTAACAGAAGTGTTTAACACCACCATCGATCCCAGAAAATACACACACAGCCTGCTACGGTCGGTAATTAGACACTAGTGTACATCCAGTACATACAGCTGCGGTCAATACCCACAGCACAGTATACAAACGATACAGCGATGGACATCTCGGGTCCAGCTAAAGATACCAAGGTACGGTA
>KN895355.1:0-24603 GCA_000934455.1 Apostichopus parvimensis
GCATCTGAATGTTTCCCCCAGGACATACCCATTTTCAGCATTCGTCTAAATTACAAGCCAATGTCAACTATTTCTCATTAACTTCAAATCAGTGTGATAGTTTGTGTTTGGGACTTTCATTTAAAGGGTGGTTTTTCTGCACACTTTGAGAATTAGTTAAATGGGAAAGCTGTAGATATACATACATCACAAAGATACCAGTAACACTTTTGTCACAAAATTTCTCCTGTAACCTCATTATTTCCATGGGTTTGAGTCCATTTCCATCAGAATTCACTGACACATATTCTAAGATTGGAGCATAACACTGAGCTACAAAAAGAGAGGGGAAAAAAAGCAATAAAAAAAGAAAAGAAATTGAAACCTATCCAATTTGGTTTAAAGGTTGTCGAAAATGTTGGGAAGAAAAATAGAATGCAAGATCTGATTAGTTTCCAAAACTAGCTATTGTCACTCTTCAAGATCCTATTAAGAAGATTTATCTCCACTTTCAAGAGCAGATCTAGACCAAATTATTAAGTACATAGTAGTCTAACTTTAAATGCTGCAATCACACAACAGGAACCGGAAAAAAATTAGCATATTAATTTTTTGAAACGAAGGCGGAAATGTGTTTGCTTTTTCTTTTAAAAAAGCAGCATTCGTGCAAAGAAGATCCCTCAGAGATTAACAAGAAGGAAATGAACAAATGAAGAAAATAACATTAAATATGTAAATTGCAGTAATTGACACATTAATGTTAAGGACAATTAAATGATGTTGAAGTCTGTAGATTGAGGACATATGATTACTGGTATAGCATGTGCCTGGGAATAGCAGTTCACTAAGGATTCTGTGAATGCAGTCAAATAATTCTTAACTGTACTCTCAGGTGGAGAATTTTTCAAATGGCATGGACTTTGGTTTTCAAAAGTACTGTTCCTTTGTTCAGTGAACTTTCAAACCTCCTGTTTGTTTTGCTTTTCAAAGTTCTCTCGTTTGCATAGAGTTGGTGTATTATAATGTACTGTGGTTATCCCTAAAAATGTCAAAATGTTTAACTTTTTGACAATTTAAAGTGACAACTTAATTTGATGTCCTTTTGATAGCGTGATTCCTTGCATCTGTTAAAAGGAAAAGTCCCAATTTCTCAACCCTGGTTTTTCCGTTAATTTCATTCGTTTCTTTTTTTTTCATTTTTCAAATTTTGATGTCACAACACAGATTTTATTGATTAAATGCCAAATAATAGCTGCTTTCATCTCTTTACTACTAACCGCATTTGACAGTTTGAGTTGTCGAAGGCAGTTAGATTTGATCCCTCTTAAGTCACATTTCACTAGCGTCTAAATTGATGACAGTGTCCTGTTTGTCGATTGAGTAAATTAATATCCTAACTCTGACATCTTTATTTTTAAAGGGACACCTTTGAACTCTCCTAAGGTTCTTCTGTTATTAATTAACACTGCAGAATTTTGTTGCGAGACTTTCAAGCTGCAGTTTAGTGAAGAGCTATTAGGTCACAATTATTGATCACAAATAGCATTCAATATTATGTAGGAATTAACAGACAGAAAACCGGCAAATTGTGATATGTATGCATCATTAATATTTTGTAAAAACAGAGTCATCATTTCTTGTACAGTATACAGAAGTTCCAATTTGGAGGTAAAAATTTGAGGGTCGGGGTTGAGAGGAAGTAACCGTTCTGTTTATGGCACAAAAAAAGGGAATTTATGACTCATTTATGACTCATTTCTGACTTTTTAATTAAGGGTCATATCCTGGCTAATCCCACTGAAAGTTATCAAAATTCCTCAGAAATAGTTGAATATCCTAAAAATTCTGGGTGTGTGCAAAAACTTTCTCCCTGGAGGTGCTACTCTGAAAGATTATAAGCACTTTTGATTAATTAGCAAATTTTAATTGGTGGTGATTGCCAATTAGCCATGGTTCAGTGTGCAGCTTTTAGATCACAGTTAGTAATAACATAAAGAGTGTTCAATGTAATATAATGAACATTAATATTTCCAGATGGCCGACGCAGAAATGGTTATATATTTGTATCATTGTATACTCCTTCTAGTCACTTAGCATAAATTTATAAACATATAATTAAGTCTCAATTATGGAGATAAAATTCAATATAGGTTTTAGACAATGAAATGCATGGTATTGAAATGACCAATCAGATACTAGCTGAACTTGTCAAGCGAACAAAGTTTTTTAACTGAAATCTTCTAAAGGGCTACAGTAGCGGGCATTGTACTTGCTTAATAGAATCTGAATTAATTGTATGGAATTAGCTAAACATTACAGTGATATGTTAACAGAACTTTTGGCTTCAAATTGCATTTTGGGTAAAAAATGATCAAGTAGACTACGTATGCGTTTCCTTCTTGGTTTATCAAATTGGCTCAAGAATGCAATTTTAAATATACTAGGGAGGTCAAGAAAGGGGGTAATTTTGGGCCTAAAAACAGCTAATGTTTGGGGGAGCCTAACCCTTCAGCTTATGACAACAACAATAACACTCTTAAAACTAACAGGACCAGAAACACTGAAAAGTTGAGCACTACCACCTACGCTGTACAGGAAAAGGAAGATTTTGGTGATTATATCAAAATTGATGAAGTATGACTCATTCTGACTATTTAATTTAGTGGTCATTCTTGCTAATCCCATTGAAGGCCATCAAAAATTGTTCAGGATATTTAAGTATCCTAAAAAAGGTTCTGGTCTATGCAGAATCTTTTTTCCTGTAGGTTCTGCCCTCAAAAAGATAAGTACCCCTAGATTTTGAAGAGCATCATATTAATTAAGCGTCAATTAAAATGTCCGACCAGTTGAGTTGAAGTGGTGGGCATGTTTGCCATAACCATTTACATGTCAGAATTAGCCATGATATTGTCTTTCTTCAATTAACTAATCAGTAACTACAGATGATCGGAAGACATGTAGTCACAACTGATAACATTTTTGTAATTTAAACTACTTGAGTACCAGACACCTATTATTTAACACAACCGTTCCCTTTAAGACTATCTGGAAACAGAAGACATGTAAATTAAAAACCTCACAAGATGACAGGATGTAGATGACATATTATGATATAAACGCCAATAATTAAATTAGAATTTCTGTGACCTTTTCTTAAACTTTGTCAGGACAACATGATATAACTGTAACTAACTCTCCTCGGATTCTTTAATGAATATGTACCAAAATTTGTGACTTTTCTTGAAGGATGCTTGGTCTAGCCTGTAAGTTTTTTGAAAACTGAATTGTCTTGGCAGGGATGAGACCATTCTAGAATCGAATGGCATTTGACAAACAACTCGCTGATATATAATTAAAGGGTAGATATTTGATGGAATAATCTGGATGGTTTTTTTTAATTTTTTACCATTTGTAATATTATTATATAGATTGGTGAACAGATTGTCAGAAATTAGCAACTAGTGATCACAAATTATCGCAAAGCAACCCAAATTCCTGTGCACAATGTAGGGAATAATTTAGCGTTCAAATTTTGCATAGCAGCTTTGGAGGTTAGATCTGAATCTTTTCTCGTACACTAAACTAATATTCTTTCTGGGTATGTATGTTTGTATGTATGTATGTGTGTATGTATGTATGTATTTTAGATCCTCCTGCGAGCAGGAACTCGCGAAGAAGCCTCATTGGCTTATCAAAGCCGCAAGCTGACCGAAGTCAGTCTCTTAGATTCACATTTAACGTCCATGATTATGAATTGTCAATTGTCAACAACTCTGTAACTGGACGACATACACTAATCTTGGAGTGACTCGAACCGGGACCTTATGATTGGAAGGCACCGGCGTTAACCACTGAGCTAACCCTCCTAACATAAACTATACACAAACATAAACTGTACATAAACTGCTATAAATCTTTGCACTTACACATACATAGCCAATTGCTGAATTTTGCAATGCGATACTGGATAAATTATTCCTTGTTTCTATATATCACAATTGTTTGACAAAGTTGTCTTTAGAAAGTGCATGCATGTGTTAGTTTGGTGATAAGTGAAAATCAGACCAATTTGTTGGTAACAGTCTACAAAATTAGGCCTTCTAAATAACTTTTACTGATTAATAGCTCAGCTCTGGATGTGTTTCCTTTGTGATGACTTTTGAATCAAAAAAGTTTAAAAGTTATTTAATATCCTTCCTTTGTTTTGATGTCGATATATATATCTCTTTGATAAGTACTAGATCTATATATATCATCATGTTTGTGGTTACCATAGTAACAGACAGATCCCACTGACGATTGACAGATCCCACCGAAATAGCAACTGCTCTTTTCCAACGTCATCAGTGTACTCGAAGACTATAAAAATCATTAATGGTGGGTTTGACTATACAAATCCATGTACAATAGAAATTTGAGCTGCTTTCACCAAACAATCCTCCTCGGTCATGCAATGTTCCTACCTCTGATCACACCTTCGGTAGACGGGAGCTTTAAAAGTACTGACAGATGTATTGATCTGTGTATCCCTGAACATGAATATTTAATAACTTCATTTACATCTTATCTTAAACTCCTCCACAAATCTTCCACCTATCAAACACTAGATTCATTGTTTAATTTCAAGTAGTCATTGAATGTGCGATTGATATCAAAAGGAGTCTGAGATAAAGTAGCCTTCATATACTATTTAAGGCTATGTTTCATGATTGCTTATAGTAGGAGTATACTTGGCTCTAAAATTGCCTTTGTCCCATTTGGACAAGTTATTTAATCCAATTGAACCCTTCACTGTGATCATGGAAGCTCAATAACTGTTTAAGTGCTTGAGATATTTCTGTGCACTAACACCTACAGGTGGTAACTTTGAAGTGGAAGTATATCGACACATTCAAAGCTTCCAGGAATTGCTTGGCTGTAAAGTGTATATGTCCAGTGTCTTATTAGGTCTTATTGGATGATATCTTTTCATCGTGTTTTATTTGGATAATTGAGGTAGTACCATGGCTACTGATGTCTTCCCATGGCAAAGAGGATTACTTAAATTTATTTTGTAATTTTGATCGACATACTTTTGGCAACGAGAAGTTGGCAGAAGTTAGCATGAAACTGTCAGATGAGATTAAACTTTAAAACAATGAAAGTATTGTGCAATTGTCAAAATACATAGGTAAGAACTTTTACTCACATTCAATACAAATAGTTACAAATAAGGTCATCCTTTTAACAAAACAATAGACCTACAGTCCATAAACTTAACTTAACAAAACAATAGACCTACAATTGTACTGCCTCAGTCTAGCTGTTCATAAATGTTTACTTTTGTTTTTTGCTTTGTTGTTGTTATGCACTGCTTTTGCTTGACATAATAAAACTATTTCAAGTTTGGATTATCTTATAAAATTGCAAAAATATGATATAATTTTTTACAACAAAAAATCTTTACATCTTTACATCTTTGCATTTACATTTGTGAAGCAAATTACGCAGTTTTTTTTCGCTGATACAAAATACAGTATTTTGCTGTTTTACAACATACATTTTTCCCTGGTCCATTGAATGTACTGCTTGCTGTTGAAATAATTGCATTTTATATCACTTTATTTTAACAGTGTTAACTGACCAGAAGTTTCAGAGTAGTTCCTGTATGTGGTTGACATAATTATACTTTGTTATGATATAAAAATATGCTACATAAATTATCAAATGACAAAAATTCATAAATTTTTGCAGTATCCATCCTAACCTAAATTATTTTTGTGTTGTTTGATAATAAAATATATTTTTGTTCCAAAATATTCTTTCATTTCTTATCTTTTTTTTCAGAATAAAGCCAGAGAAATGGCCACAACTCACTCTAACAGGTAGAATTATTTGGGTTTTAGTTTATCATACAACTATCATTATCGGTGTACGTACATTCTGAGATACTGTACAATACTGTATGCATGCATGCATACCCCTAACTTACATTTTCATTTTGATAGAGATGGTTGTCAAGATTTGAGGCAAATGAAACTTTTTTCAAGGTCTACTATTACATGAATAAGTAGTTCATGATAAAACAAGCTTGTATAGGCAGCTTACTTGTTTATAGCTAAGATGCTGAGATTCACGTGAGGATTGAGAGCATTCATGAGAAATTGGTGACATTCTGAGACAATGATGACATTAATTGTCAGTTATAGTATATGCTAGCAACTAGGCATGCTGCATCATTGAATTCAGTGAATTGGATATGTGATGTATATACATCTCTGTAAGTACAACAAGAACCCCCCATTACACAAAAATAATGTCAATAGGAGTGAATTTATGATATGTATGTATTTTAGATCCTCCTGCGAGCAGGAACTTGCGAAGAAGCCTCATTGGCTTATCAAAGCCGCAAGCTGACCGAAGTCAGTCTCGTAGATTCATATTTAACGTCCATGGTTATGAATTGTCAATTGTTAAGAACTCTGTAACTAGACGACATACATTAATCTTGGAGTGACTCGAACCGGGGACCTTATGATTGAAAGGCACTGGCGTTAACCACTGAGCTAACACTCCTAAAATAACTCCTGATATAACTCCTGATATATAATATATGTGTGTAATTGTATTTGCCCAATGCATTTAACAACAAACACATTTTATTATATAAACAGATCTGTACACTGTTGCAGATTTGTTACTATGCTTCATGTAATTTGTGTTTTTGATACACTTTGCATTAATATTGTTTATGTATATATACATTCATGCAATGCTCTTACAGTAGATATATGCTGAATAAAAACAAATAAGAAGAACAACAACAAAGCCTAAACTAGTGTTACACTGATAATTTGCACAGAAGTTAAACACTTCTTTTCAACTAAGACCTATGCCACTGATGGCTGGACATTAGTTTAATGTTGTATGTCACATGTTTCATTGCATTTCATTTCATAGGTTTATGTAACCTCACTTTTCCTCTAAGACCTCTCAAAGTTTATTAACCTAAGAATCCTTTATGGCCTATTGTTCCATACATATTACACTAGCAATTTTTTTGTTTCTTCCGTGTACTTAAGTTTGTACTTAACATTCCCTGTAAGTGAAAATCACTACTAATAGCCCTGATTAATAGGCCTACAGTCAAAGTGTTTCATTTTCTATTTGTTATTATTTTCTATGTATTAGAATTATAGTGTTCTTCACTGAGAATTAAGGTGAATTGTTCTTAATACACCAAGGGTACTATTATGTTAAAATTTATTACACAGTTGTGGAATACATTTAAAGGTCTACAGACAACTTAAAGAATAAAGTTGCCCTCATCACTCAGTAGGCATTAGAAATCGTGAAAATGAAGCTGCAAAATCCATCAAAGATTGACCTTTTTACAAGTCTTTTCTCAACTCTAGTTTTATTTTTGAATAAACATTAGCTAATTATGCACATTGATGATGTAAAAGGAGTGACTGCCAAATTTTCTGTTTTGCTTTTCCTTTGTTATTATAACCTTTGTTCCAATTAAGGAAACTGAACATAGGTTTGTGGCCTAAGGTAAGGTGACCAGACGTCCCCGATTTTCGGGGACAGTCCCCAATTACAGTGTGTTGTCCCCGATGAACAAGTGTCCCTGAAATGTCCCCAATTCGTCAAAATGTTCAGGAGTTTCGAAAATATCCCACATTATTAGTAAAATAATTGTAGAAACAAAATTTAGTCAAGTGTGCAGTCACAGAACGGAACTAACCAGTATTTCAGGTGGGCCAGTGTAAAGTGGAAACACTGTTAAAATATGCTAGATCAATCTAGCCTAGCACTCTTTCGTAAAGTAAGTAAATTTCATCTAAGAAAATGCTACATTTTTGAAAATAAAAATGATTTAAAAAGTGCTTCTAAGTATGACTATTTTACATCTATAAGCACCTTAGGCACTTGAAAATTTTCCAATGGGGAGGGGGTGTACCCCTCCCCCATATCAGTCACGCAATAAATGTCCCTGATTCCAGTCAGGAAAATATGGTCACCTTAGCCTAAGGGGATTTTTGAAATATTTTATTGTCTTCCTTGAAAAGATCGAGGAACATTGACATTAATCAAATGATGTATGTGGGCTTGTAATTAGGGGTTCAACTTATTAAGTGCTAAATTAAGATATTTTGATGAGTGCAGTACTCCATGTCATAATTTGCACATATTTGATTAGTTTCCCAGATTTATCAAAACTTCAAATGTGTATATCTTGGAAACGAAAGGATCGCTTTTTGACAAAATTTCAACAGATTTTGAATAAAATCATCACAGTACTGTACACAACAAATGTAATGTCAATGGGACAAATTGTCTAGGTGTCCGTAGGACTTAAAGTCTGTGCATTTTTTGGACTCTGTTTATATGATTCTCTTTGCGAAGCTCATCAAAGCCATCGATGGAATCTCTCGCACCGGACCTCAAGGTTCTTCTCATCGCACTGGCAAATGCCCTGGAACTGCTCAACTGCCTTCAGACTAAACTCCCGGACTACCTACCCCCTCAGGAGAAAGATGAAGATGCGCAGACTGAAGATAACAGGGAGGCAGGGTGCTACCAGGAGGTCCTATCTGTCTTGGAGGAGGTCGTTATGTATTCCTTTCAGCAGTGTGTGTATTACATTACAAAGGTAATATTGTCTGCTGTAAATTATGTTACTGTATGGTAAATAATTAATATTTCAAATTCAATACAAGGAAAGGAATAGTCCTTGGTGCATTTAATGTTGATATTTGTTTTGAAAAGTTGCAAAACTTCTTGAGATTTCAATCAACTGCTTTGACTCTTATACAACAAACCACAACATTTTGAACTCTTGATTTATTTTGTTTCTGGTTTACATGTCTCCCCATTACCTCAGCACTCTCACTGTACCGTGACTAGTGTGAATTGGTAACCTGTTTAGCACTGACGACAAGGGCCGCCTTTATATATATGTTGCAAATTTGCTCTATTTTGCATTGGACAAATCTGAAGTATGACCACCGATATTCTATCTTTTTGCAGACATTATACGATGCCTTGCCTACTATCCTCTCAGCAAATCCCTTTGCTGATGGAGAAGAATCGTCTGGCATTTCCAATATCATTAGCATATTTCAGGGGACCTTTGACCTTCTGAATGGAGTCTCAACACACCCTGACATCATCTCTCAGCTCTACGCATATCTCTTGTTCTTCATGAATGCAGCGTTGTTTAACGTCCTGTTAGAGAAAGGTACGGGCATTCCCCTGATTTACATACATGTAGCATTGTAGATCCAGAATAAGGATCACAGTTGAATGAAGTATAGGCATTAAAATAAACTGTAGAGTCTCTATATGAACTATATCAAGGAGAAACTATTGGGTCAGTTTGAATCAGATCTATAACTACAGGGTCAGTATGAATCATGTATAGGAACTATTGGGTCAGTTTGAATCAGATCTATAACTACAGGGTCAGTATGAATCATGTATAGGAACTATTGGATCAGTATGAATCAGATCTATAACTACAAGGTCAGTATGAATCATGTATAGTAATTATTGGGTCAGTATGAATCAGATCTATAACTACAGGGTCAGTATGAATCATGTATAGGAACTATTAGGTCAGTATGAATCAGATCTATAACTACAAGGTCAGTATGAATCATGTATAGTAACTATTGGGTCAGTATGAATCAGATCTATAACTACAGGGTCAGTATGAATCATGTATAGGAACTATTAGGTCAGTATGAATCAGATAGTATGAATCATGTATAGTAACTATTGGGTCAGTATGAATCAGATCTATAACTACAAGGTCAGTATGAATCATGTATAGTAACTATTGGGTCAGTGTGAATCAGATCTATAACTACAGGGTCAGTATGAATCATGTATTGAAACTATTTGGTCAGTATGAATCAGATCTATAACTACAAGGTCAGTATGAATCATGTATAGTAACTATTGGGTCAGTTTGACCTAAGAGTAGAAACGTAATTATATCTTGGGACACACATGTTTATGCATGGAGAGTAATGCACATACTGTAGCAAATAAAGGGACAGTATGAAGCTGCAAGTTCTGGGGACATTATGAATTGATGAGTTGAATTAGGATCTGAAACTGTGTGTATACATAGTCTCTAGAGAGACAGTAAGAAAATATACACATCTAAAGGGACAGTACGAAGACAAGTATTACTTGATGAGTAAAATCTGTTAGTACTGTACTTACATGCTTAGTTTTTATAGGGACAGTATGAAATATATCCAGAAACTATAGGCAGAAATTCTCTGGACGGTATGACTTAGCAAATAGCACAGCACTGATTGGGACAGTATGACCTTATCAACAAATGCTAACTTGGGATCTATATATACATATATATATATATATATATATATACGCACCAAAACTGTTGACTGCATGGATTGTGCACAGGAACTAACGCGACAGAATGAAAAAAACTACATACATTTCTTTATAATTTATAGGGACAACATGAATTAATTATGCTAAGAAACTACTGGTATAGTTAAAATTATGAAGTGGAAGTTGGAGCCTAGGGATAGTACTACAAATGATTAAAAACCAACAGGAATGGTAAGGACAGTGTAGAAGCATTAGGGACAGTATGACTTACTAAACAGACAGTAGGGATTGTACTTAATATTGTACTAAAAGCTATACAGACAGTTTGACTTATGCACAGAAACTAATGGAAGGACACAAAGAGCAACATTTGGATCCTCTTAGAATGTTTCAAGAATGACATGAATTATTCACAAGAACATTACAGTAGCAGTTAAAATTATCATGTGGAATTTGTTGGGAGCCTAAGGATGGTTAGTATGAATAATCAGAACACAAAGGACAACATTTGGCATACTTGTATGAATATACAGTAAATCTTGTAGCAAGTACAGCATAGCATTATGCACATATACTACATGGACAGTATGGGTATAGTAGTTATTTACAATTTAGGACTTGGATATGCTTAGCAACAATAACAATATTGACTGAATTAAATAATTAGCATATTGTTGTGGTTGGACGGTATGAATGATTGCATTTTTGTTTATAGTTTGGGACAAGATGATATTGTAGCATTACTGAGACAGTGCTTTATAGTTATCCTATACTGGAGGAATTCCATCTCCATTTATTTGTCAACATGTTGGCCGGATAACGATCATATTTAATTCAAGTGATGATACTTTATCGATTCAAAATTAGTTTAGAGGTTTTGTACTTTTTTTCTAACAATTGCTTGGTGACGAAGAACCTGGGCACAAATTATAATACATATATACTTTTTGCTGATATCACACAAGTTCTGTACCTTATAAGCTATGGAATTGTGTACTTCATCCTAAACCCATCACTGATTTGTTCTCATGTAGCTGCTAACGGCAAATACCTGCGTTGGTCAAAGGGGGTGCAGATCAGGGGCAACTTGGACGTCGTAGAGTCATGGATAATGGATAAGGGACTGGATGGCCAGATTCACTTCCTACAGACAATGTCATCAGCAGCAGACTTATTGGCTACACCAAAGATACAGCTCATGCAGGTAAATGAATTGGTCAATCAGTCCCATAAACATCCCTCCTTCTTCCTCCCCCCTTCCTTATTGGCTACACCAAAGATACAGCTCATGCAGGCAAATGAATAGGTCAATCAGTCCTATACACATCCCTCCTTCTACTCCCCCCTTCCCACACCCCCCCCCCCCGCCCCTTTCCCTACTGCTGCATCCTCACTATGCATAGGTTGACACTGTGTGGTCCTACAATATATATTTGCTGCCCTTAAGTCAGTCTTTGTTTAAATACAATTAGTTACAAAACCCTTGTACCAACTTCTTATTGTAACTGATTCTGGCCATTTCTTTATGAATATGACGGTTGGATATTTGAATTCCAAAATCCAGTGTAAGTGTGACAAAATTGTGCAACTAGCAATTTTGGAAAAGAATTGAATTTATAATGTATTTTGATATACGATATCCTTGGCTGTGTGAAAATAAGAGGGCCTTAAGTTGGCACTCTCCTGATTCAAATACAGGTAATTTTTTCAGGCTATCCTTCTTAGTATTCATAATTTTATTTTTAATCACAGGCAACTTGGTCTAGCCTTCGGAGTGACTTTTCGTCTTTGAGGCCTGCTCAACTCCATCAGCTGCTAAGCAAATATGAATTAAGCAACTCAAAAAAGAGTCCGACAGGCTGGACTCCTATCGGTGAAGACGTAGAGACAGTAACACAGAGAGGTAAGATATGCATGTACAGTCACACATACAGTCAGTGGTAGTATTGAGCAGTAATAGTAATGTCACACAGGGGCGGCGATTTGTTTCAAATATTGGGGGGGACATTTGCTTGGGTGCAGGCACGTAGCAACTTTCATCCCCCAAATTGTTCGCGCGTGTGATATTTTTGGTGATATTTAGTGACAAATTGTGACATGGTTAGACAGGCGCGTAGGGAGGAATTTGCCACAGGAGGGGCGAGGCTTATAGGCAAACTGTCTAAGCCTAGTGCCACTGTGGTTGGTGCGAAGCTTAAAAGAAAATTTTGGCCGAAAATGCCACCCAGATCGCTGGAAATGGCACTTCCTAGGCCTTGTAAGTTGCATCTAAGCATTTTCTATTTTGAAATTACTAGCAATATCATAAAAAATACAAAAGATATGCCACAAGGGGGGGGGGGTGGGCGGTCACCACCTTTGCCACAAAGTGTCGTTTACCTCATGCAGCATGTGTTGGATGAAGTTTTAGCCACCGCCAAATATGATTTGGATAAATAATCTCACGCATTATTTTATATTTATAGCCACAAAAAAAACTATGCCACCAAATATTGGGGAGGATATTAGATACTATATTCCCCCACCAAAAATATTGGGGGGGGGGGACATGTCCCTTGGTCCCCCCAATGATTGCCGCCCATGATGTCACATGTATATCTTTAATGAATATCTGTACTGTGATCCACCAGGTAGCATACGCCTATTAAAAGCCCCATTGACACCACACAGCAGTGCTTCATGGGTAGTTGCATTAACCCACCATGGATACGTACCCTGATGAAATCAACTACGGCTTAACAGGAATAACTATCCAGCTTCACCAACAACTAGCAAAGTACTTTTCTAAATGTTCAAGAAATTTTTGCTGTAAAAGCTACCTGCTGTTTTGGTCTTCTTCGTCTGTTGAAACACATTTGCACAATCAAATATTATGTTAATTATCATCAAAGTTTAAATTGCTTCCATGACTTTTTCACATGGGGACATTATATGCATGTTTACAAGTGTATTGATATTTTTCCATCTCACCACCAGAAACCATACTGGAAACTTTTGATGACCACCCACCCCTCACTCTACCTTCTGAAATCTCCAAACTAGACCTCTACGCCTTCCACAACCTTCCTTCCTTTCATCGCTTTCTAGAATATTTACGTCAAGACTTGCCATTTGTACATGTTTATCAGGGTAAGTACCATAGATTCATCCTGATGTAAATATGTATGTGTGTGTATGTGTGTGTGTGTAGGCTATATATACATCATTCCTCTCCTCCACCCAAAATATGTTGGACCATGTAGGTTCTTTTAATATATGAAAGGAAATTGTAAGTCAACAAATTTTTCTGGAAATTTTCAGAAATTAGCTATTAAATGTCTTATGAAATATGAGCTTCAATTTAGTAGGCTCCATTCCATATGTGAACATTTTATCATGTGAAGAATATTTTTCGCTTTTCAAAAACAGATAACCCTATATACTGTTCTTTATGCACAATCATTGCTCATATCTCACCCTGCTAATGGTTTTACAGTGTCATTGTAAAAGGACTAAATGAAGGGAGGTTGCTAAACGCTTATGCATGTTCTCATTTTTCTGGATGAGTCTACCTGACTTATAGCAACATTTCGTGTCTAGCACACCTGTCTCCATAGTACTGACACATAGTACTGTATTACACTAAAATCCTTGTTAATGTGCTCGCGATTGTTAACTGATTTTCTCTGATTTTTTCAGGGGTATCTCGTGTTAGTTCAAGGCGCCAGAGTCAGGCATCTAATAAGTCCTTCAAAGATCAGTCGATCAGGAAAGAATTCTCTCCAGAAACACTCAAGGCAAAGTCGCCATCTCCAGTGAAGCCTGAAACTTGCAAATCTCACATTTACGCCTCCGTAAAGTTTGACGAAAAGAGAGGCGTGATAAAGGTTGACTGCAACGATAATGTACCAGACGTCAAGAGCGCTCCACCGGGCATCTCCAAAGTTTCGGAGGACGTCTCTTTCGAAGCCAAGATCCTCGACGAAAAAACTGTACCGCCACCTGCTCCATCCAAGAGCGGCTCGAAAAAGTTCAGAAAGCACAAAAACAGGAACAAGAATCCCTCATCGATTAAGAAGACTGACAAGAAAAAGGATGGACAGCACGCACAGCTCAAACCTGTCAGCTCTGAGGAGGAAGCATCGAACTTGCTTCAAGCATACTTCTCAGGTGTCAGCGGAGGTTACTTTGACAGCATCCCAGAAGAGGATGACGAATCCTCGGGAGTCGAGGACTTTCCTCTTCTCGACGATGTCCCAGTCAGTCCTTCCTTCAAAGGCAAAGGGAAGCCGTCCAAAGGAAAGTCCATCTCTTCTAGCGACGAAGCAGTCGCCAGTTCGGAGGGGTCTTCTGGTATCAAGGAGGAGTACCATGACACTGCAGTGGAAAACTTTGATCCCGTGAAGTATGCCGTGGGGACCACAAACAACAAAGCAGCGTGTCAACGATCTGACTCGGGTAAATGTAGCTTGTTACTTTTGTTACGTTTGGTGCAGTACTGCAGTGTATATAGTGATCACTGGCAGAAATTAATTTGAAGAGATGTCAGGGGATGGGGTTTAGATATAAATAGCCTCACAGGTGATGGTTTATTACTGTGGCTGGTTAATACTGTAACTACAGTGCGGTAATGGTTTTGTTGTAGGTAGGATATTTGGAAAGGAATATCTTAAATAATGTTGTAAAAGTTGTTCATGTTGTAACAGCCTTCTTCAATTAATATATCAACCATCAAATGGACATAGGTGTGCCATATATTCAATATGTATAAACTCACTATCAGGGTCATTTTGACCCATGTTCACACTGCGAAGGAATCGCATCCCGAGACCATTCCTACTAACCTATTTTAAATTAATATCTCATTACATTGACGAAAGAAAAAGTCTGCATGCTAAAACGGGAAACCAACAAACTACCGTTTTTATTCAGCATAAAGAGTAATTCAATTCATTTTAGCTTTCAGCCTGTATGCATTTCAATTTTAAAATATCATAGTGCTTGTCGAATTTGGTTTTTTCGTTTATTTCTTCATCTCTTTAGATCAATCCTCTGTAACTAAACCTGAGAAGCCTTCATCCAGCAAAGACACCAAGCCCAGTAAGACCTCTTCCAAGAGACACAGAAGAGGAAGACGGACCTCTCTGGATGATGTATTCGTGGTGGACCTAGTCCCAGAGAACGACCAATTAGGAATCAGATTTGCAGATGGGATGGTGAGTAATATAAAGTATTTAAATAAGCAAATTTGGGAGGAACAGAATTTATATCAACAAAGCAGAGGGCGGCGGCTTAGACAGAAAAGGTTTGTGGTCACAAATGTTGATGAATGACAAATAAACGAAAGGAGAGTGTATGAGACTAATGGATTGTGGAATCTGGAAAAAGGTGTATACTTGCTATGGGTTTAATTGTATAAGATTAGCTAATAATTAAGTCTGGAATGAGTTTGCATGGGGGTCTCTTTGACTTCCCCCAGCTCCTGTCTTCACGTTACCCAAACTTTTCTGCCTCGTTTGCTAAACTTGTTCCTCGTCTTTGTATTGTATGTATGTATGTATGTATGTATGTATGTATGTATTTTAGATCCTCCTGCATGCAGGAAATTGCGAAGAAGCCATCATTGGCTTATCAAAACCGCAAGCTGACTAAAGTCAGTCTCTTAGATTCATATTTAATGTCCATGATTGTGAATTGTCAACAACTCTGTAACTGGACGACATACAATAATCTTGGAGTGACTTGAACTCGGGACCTTATGATTGAAAGGCACCGGCGTTATCCACTGAGCTAACACTCCTTTACATTGCTCATCCCCTCAGAAAACGCCTCTTGCCACTCCCGGTGTTTACATCCGTGGATTTACTAAAGATTCGGTAGCCGTCTCCTGCGAGCAGTTGAAGGTTGGAGACAGGGTATTAGCAGTGGATGGTACCAGTCTGGTAGGCTTTGAGTATGACCAGTGAGTACAACCACAATTCTATTGACACAGACATGAGTGATCCTTCTTTTCTTAATGTTTTTGTGGTCTCTATCTTGCTTTCCCTATTTTTTTTCATCAGAAAACCTTTCCATTTTCTCCTTTTTGATCTTCCTTAATTAGTAACAAATGATCTACCAAATTGCTGTGAAAGTGTACTTATCACCTCCATAATTATGAATGTCAGCAGTTATGTGAATTTTTCTTCTTTTTTCATTTCGACATCTAAGGTACCAATTGAGTATGATAGAAATGTAACTGTGCACCGTGTTAGTCCTATTTATTCTCTTTTCATTTGCCAGCATTTAGCCTCTATAGATACATTTGTACGTTTTGATGAAAGTTTTTACTGAGTTCAAAGTTGACATGTTTATGTCATCTTTAACTCCTGAGTTTGCCTCCTGTGTTGGTGTTGTAGATCAGCATGACCTGTACCAACAATGAAACAGAACTAAGGACTTGAGTGTTTGATCAGAAACATAAATAAACATATCCAGATATTCTGACAATTCTGAATGACTGGATTCGACATTCATCAATATTGTGCTGATGAAGAATCTTACAATGAAAAAAAGGAAAATCAAAATAAAATAAAACTTGTCATTTAGCCTCTGAAGTAGATCCTGCTAGGATCGAAACTTCAGGCCAGCTTACTTTATACAATGAAAAAACGGAGACAAAAAAAATAAAAACTAGTACTTCAGCTCCATATATCCTTCTTTAAAATAGAAATTGTAGTCAGTTATTTGTTTTGCTTATTTTCAGGGCACTAGAGTTTATAACACAGACCAGGGAGAAGTACAGGATCTTAGTAGCCCGATCTGATCCCAGTTCAGTTATGAGATTGACAGCACCAATTACAGCAATTTGACAAGGTGATCCGCTGGACTGCTGGAAGGATCATCAACTCACAGATGAGAAAGAAGTGCAAGATCTCCGTAGGCCGATCTGATCCCGATTCAGTTATGATATAGACAGCTTCCATTTACTGGATTTTAATGAAGTGATCCGCTGGACTGTTGGAAGGATCATCAACTCACAGATGAGAAAGAAGTGCGAGATCTTCGTAGGCCGATCTGATCCCGGTTCAATTATGATATGGACAGCTTCCATTTACTGTATTTTAATGAAGTGATCCACTGGACTGCTGGAAGGATCATCAACTCACAGATGAGAGAGAAGTACAAGATCTTAGTAGGTCGATCTGACCCCGGTTCAGTTATGATATGGACAGCTTCCATTTTCTGGAATTTTACTGAAGTGATCTGCTGGACCATTGAGATGATAGACACAGAGCAGAAAATAAATCCTTGATCTTAGCAGTGCCATCTAATCCTAGTTCAGTTATGATACTGACAGCACTTGACATTCCAATCTTATGAGGTGATCCAGAAGACCTTTGAGTTGATCAAATAGATCTGGGAGAGTCACATGACAATAATAGCCAATCTAGTCCCAACTTCAGTCTGAGATCGACAGCAAAACTGTTACTGCAATTGTGTGAAGTGATTCAGTGGGCCCTTGAGTTTGATTAACGATGCCCAGCAAAAGTTGAGGGTCATAGAGGCTGGATATTATTGCAAAATTCACCTGCTATGATTGGATTAATTTTTTATTACCCAGGCCAGGAAGCAGAGGAACCTGTAGGGCTCAATCTTATCCTAGATTCAGTTGTAAGATTAGGGGTTCAATCTAATCCTAGATTCAGTTATAAGATTAGGGGTTCAATCTAATCCTAGATTCAGTTGTAAGATGAGGGGCTCAATCTAATCCTAGATTCAGTTGTAAGATTGATGGCTTTCATCGCTAGCATATGATGAAATGCTTTTGTTAATATTTATTTTTGGAATAGATGAATAGTTGATAAAAAAGGTAATTTATGTCTCACATTTGCCTAGGTATGCCATGTCCTTGGATATTTTATTGCAAAATAGATCACAACAGATATAATATAGACTTGTTTCTCTGCATTAACATTCACCTTACCTTTAACCACACTTATGTAGATGAAGTTTATAATTACTTAGTCCTTGCATTCAATATAATATAAGACTTGTATCTCTGCATTAACCATTTACCTCACCTGAACAACTACACTTATGTGGGTGAACTTTATAATTACTTAGTCCTTGCATTCAATATAATATAAGGCTTTTATCTCTGTATTTACCTCACCTTAACTACACTTATGTGGGTGAAGTTAATAATAACTTAGTCCTTGTAGTCAAACCAAATAAATGTAAATTTGGGCAGCTGTTTGATCCTTGATAAGAGGATCACAAGATGAAGATGAATATTGTGTAGTGGTCAGAATCTATCATATTGATTTACTTGGTATGTCATTGACAGGGAATCCCCTTCCTCAAGTCACTCTTTAATATATAATGAGTAATATCCTACAATTTCCTGTGAGAAACAATGATTGGAACAAAAGGCCAGAGGGAAGTAAAATGTTACTATAGCCTACCTAGAAAAGCAAGCAATGTGGAAAGTAGGTCCGGTAAAGCCTGCATACCAGATCAGTGCAAGATTGTGGGTCACCCTGTTTTTTTTTTAAAGGCTGGATTGAAACCATTTCCAGGCATGATTTGGGTTGTGGCCCAACTATTGAGAACCCTTGATTTAAACAACAAGAAACACTCCATCATTATTAGTATTTAACACAGCTTTAATTACCGGCATATGCAACCTAAGGGGTTAATTGTTTGTACATTGTATAAAAGGTCTGTAGTAACGAAAGTTTTAACCTGAATATCGCACGAAAAGAAAGAATTAAATTTCTTCTTTTTCTATTAATACAAAGTGTAAGCTCTGCATGATGTAGTATCACCACACCTACCAATAATCACATAATTTAACCGCTTGCCATCTTGGCAAGGAAAGAATAATATACTAGAAGAAATATATTTGAGGCTGAGAGTTTAGTGTATAATATATTTTAATATGCAATATAAAGATGTAATGTAATGCATCACATTTTTACAAGGAGCTAATAATTATTTGTAATTAAAAATGTCCCTTCTTCATATATGTGAAATACCTTATATGTTGGATACCGATGAAAACAAAAGAAAGAAAAGAGAAAATGAAAATATAGCGTTTGTTTTTTATTGTCTTTATTTGGAACTAATATCTGGATGTTTGAAAGACAAAAGGAAGTAAATAGGATGATTAAAGTCCAATCAATGAAGCCCGGGCTTTTTATTCCATCAAACATCACCTAAATTTGTTAATATTCCTCCTGCCAATGTAAAATTGACAGAAAGGTGAATTTCTAATAAAAGAGTTTGTATATTACTTCCAAACTTTGTAACATGTTTTGCCGATTTGGTACCTTTCAGAAATTAAAAAAAAAAATGATTTGAATAATTGTAAAAAATGTTGGTGGCAGTCACAAAGTTAACAGTTTCATATGCACAGAGGACTGAGCTTTAGCGACCAGGTTGTATTACACCATATAACGACTTCAATGGACAACATCTATTCTCAAGATGTTACAGTAACATACATTTGATGCATAATTGTTACACAAATAGTATACAAAACATTAAATTTATCAAAAGCAAGCTTTTGTTGGAAACACTAAGCTATTAAACATGTACGATGGATATCATTTTAAAACTGATTAACTTCTTGTGGATTACATCACTTTAAACATATCTGAACACTTTTAAGAGCAATAAAACCTTCATTTTGCAGTTGGAGTACATTGCATAGCAACCAAGACATATCCAAGAAGTTATGCATTCTACTAACACTGTTAAGTAGAAGCATTAATAGGAATAATAAACAATGGTACTGTTATATTATTTCCAAACTTTGTAATGTCTCGTGTAAAGTTGTACCTCTCAAAAAGTGGACAGGGTCGGCTCCTTTTAAAACTTCAGCGAGATTCACAAGAGTCGGAAGCTGATATGTGCAGCAAAGGGATTCAAGTCTTTCTTCGATTTTGATTTTGAGAAAACAAAAGCGCCTGGTTATAAAACAGGCCAGATCACAAAATAGAAACTTCTAAAAAACACGTCTAAATCCCAAGATATTGCAGTAATAAATCTGATAAATAAGAAGTATACAAGTGGTGTATAGGGAAAAGATATGCTAATATGTATATATATCATTGTAAAAAAGGACTAACATCTTGTAATCTACAACTTTGTGGTAAAATAGATCAACACTATTAACATATTTTGAAAGAAAAATAAAAACATTTATTTGAAAGGTTAGAAGGACATTGTATTTCAACCAAGTGGTATCATAGATATTGTTCATTATATTCACGCTGGAAGCAAAAGCTTACAAGGAAAAACAAAATTTTTATATAAAAAAACTAAAGCTGTTTCGGTATTCCATCCCATCAATTATAACTGATAACAGGTAAGTTATAAATATGATTCATACATCAAGAAAATATTTTCACAAAGTATTCAAGGGACATCACATTTTGAAAAGCCCATTGCCTTTCGTTCATAGTTTTGTGTTCTGTTTGTACAATGACACTTTAATACAGTAACTGTTGGTATCCTAAGGGTGTTTCTATCACATTGAAAGTATTTATGACTGTAAAACTGAAAATGACATGATCACCACAAAAGGTCATGATAAAATGTCCGGATAAAACGAGACCCTGTTCGGCTTCAACACAGCTGATAGTTGCTTCTACTTTCTGCTGCATATTTATACAAATATTGACTTGTGAGAAAAATATCGGCTGCTTTAAAAGAGCATGAAATTCGGTGGTGACTGCACGTTGTTCAGCTCAGACAATAGCACACACAGCAAGTAAAACAACAACAGTTATTTATATCCAATGTGCTATCATACAAACAAACAAAAAGAGAAAAACAAGCCCACTGCCTGCAGGCTTAATAGATTTCTACTTGCTCAATGAATTATATTCAATTCTTTGAATTGTAAGTTTTAAATCTATAAAGCAGAAAATTGCAAGTACAGTATTAGTAACATACATTGTTTCATCCTATTTGAGATGCAAATTCAAAGTGAAGTTTATACCCTGCAACAACTGAAGCAAAGAAGTGGTGAGGACTACAAAATAAAACAATGGGATAAAACCAGCAGAGCTGTCAACTAGTACATTTTGCCCGTATTTTTCACTGAAACCATCGTAAATACTGATCATGATTTCCTCCCCCCCCCCCAAAAAAAAATATGGGGTTCCTAAGACCCACAATTATAGTGATAGATGCTTTTTACAAAAACAGTTGCAACAATAGACTAATCCCAATCTGACCTTATCCGACCTTAGAGTCCCCTAAATAACTATCCTGTTTGATTGATTTGATTTTCTTCAACACTATTATACCAACTGACGAGCGTAGTTTGTACATTAAAGCCGTAATAGAATTGTTTGCAAGTTTCAGCTGTTTGCTTGTCCACACAATGGCAAGCATGCATACTGGTTTGTATGAAAAATAATGACTTTAAAAAATACTGCAAAATGCTTCTTAAAGTTGACAGCTCTGTACTACTTTAGCTATACATGGACATTTCTAAAGGTTTGACTTTCTCAACTGCCATTAATCTAAAGGGCATTACATTACACATTTATTAAATTGTAAGAATTATTAAATTGAGATTTTTTCCCCTAGTTTTTAGTACTTTATTCTTCTGTTTACAAAATGCATAAAAGGAGAAACTCCTAAAAATAGTAGGAATGACAACTCTGGGACTCCCAAAGCCATTGATGTTCAACGCAACAAAAATATAGTGTGAAATCATTGAAATCATGCGACTGTATAAAAGTAATTTGGAACCTGGATATTCCAAGTTTTGGCTAATTAATATTCATGAATTAGAGATATGAGACTTGTCTAGAGCTGATATATGACATTCAGATTTTTGTGATTATTGGTCATTATTGGTCAAAAACATACATGTAGATTATATTTTAAAATAGTTTACTTGCAGAATAGGACACCAAGATGTGCGATTCTATTCAGCTTTATTGCTGCCATAGCCAAATGACACCAATACGTATATCTGATGGGACACGATCGCCTCTGTTGTGGAAACCACCAAAAAGTTAGGAAAACCCCCCAAAAACAAGGAGTTTCACGATACTGAAAAGTTTCATGATATCCTATAATTCACTGTTAAAATACAGACTAGTGTATGGAGACAGGTCAACACCCAGTAGTCTATGATCACCTCTTTCATAATATTCAATTTATAAGGGGTTTTCCCTCTTAGATAATTTCTGTAGCCTATATCTGAACCACATTCTTTGTCATTTTATGGCTCAGATGCCCAGGGATGCTGTAGTTAATCAATAATCTTATCAATAATGTAGATAATCTCTACGCGTAACTTTCAACACATTGCACTGACTGTCATGTCCATTACTGTTAACGTACTGTAAATATAAAACTCATATTAACTCATATTAACTGCACTGTAAACCTCCGGTCCCTAATCAAACGTAAATCTTGCATTGCAGGATTTGCAAGGCAGCTCTTCAAGTAGGTCCCAAATTTGTTTGGTCTATTTAGCCATACCAAAATGCGTGCAGCTTTTGTTTGCAATATACATACAATAAATCATAAAATGTAATTTTTCCTTTTTTTGGGGGGCGAAATTCTATACATCTATTCAATTGATAATTTGAGTGGAGACTCTTTGCATACACTATTACAGTCTGTCACCTAAAGACATTTCTGAAAAAGCTAAGCAGTATATGCTTTAATTTCTAAATTCTTTGATGACATCTCATTTCTACTACCTGCAGCAAATTGGCAGATAATTAGAAAAGATTTCCAAACTTAACCACACACATAAGCAAAACAACAACAACGAAAACGAAAACCAGAAAAAATAAGCAAATCCTGCAGCAGGTTATAAACTAACTTCTGCTTGCACATGTAGCGTTATGAATGATCTCACCCGTTTTGGTAAAGTTCAATGGTCCTATTAAGTATTCTTGTATTGCATACTGGTGTATGAAAGCACCTCCTACCACAAATAGATGCCATATGGCATGAGCGAACGGTACGATCCCGTCACTCTTAAAGAAAAGCACTCCTAGAAGATAGACCAACCCTCCGAAGGCTAGCTCGTACGATCCATCCATCCCAGGCTGAGAGAAGAGAAAGAATATTGTGGTACAGTATGAGTGTTTGGTAAAGTAGTACTCAACATGAAAAAAACTCATTTGAAGAAGGAAAGAAGGTCAGGTTTGCCTCTGGTGATCGAATTTATGCAAAAAGACGAAAGCAAACCAGTCTTGAAAAGACATTACTTTCCTCTTATGTTTAGAGCTCTTTGGATTTCGGAGGAAGAGAACAACATTCCCTACTCTCGATATAATCCTCAATATCTTGAAAATATACTTCCAACAGACAGTTCAAATGTTTTGTTTTTTTTCTGAATTTTTGAGTGTTCGACTGGAAAGTGGTTATTAAATCTCAAGTCACTTCCTGTGTAACATTGTTTTGACACATTGTGAGACAGTGGGCTTTTGGGCAATTTAACACTATAAAAATATCTTATTAGTGGTTGGGTGTGTTTTATGACATAGGCTACTATTATTATCAACAATAGTCAAAATCCTACTAGATTTAACCATGTACTGTACTTGAGACATTATTCACCTCATGACATGATTATTCATGACTGGTAGTACCTGAGACCTTATAATTACAGTTTATTAGTAAAGCATATATTTATGTTTATTTTGACGAACAAAGCATGCATTTCCTTCGCATATAACCTTGATAAACAAGAACATTTTCTATGCATAGAAGATGTGAAACCGAGTGTTTCTGATTTAAGTGGGCTGTATGTATGCGATTCAAGTGTTATGCGTTCTATTATTTATCTATATTGTACATGAAACTTAAAAACCTAAATTTTTATTGTATCACAAAGAATATAGCTAGCGATAAAATAGATAGATGGACCTTTGTTGGACTCAAGAGTTATGATGTTAACATGCCCTTTAGATGATAAAATTTTCAAACCCACTGTTTCCACCACTCTAATTTCAAATAATATATGTACAGTAGGTCATTCTACATGACAGTAATATTAGTAATAAAAATTGTTCCCAAAAGTGTGCGAAAGCTTTCATCAGTACCAAATTCATGGTCTCATCTACATTCTTGTATAGGCCTAGTACTTACTACTTCTAACACAGCTAGACTTGGGGCGACCGCAAGTATAAGATACAGAATAGTCTCCAGTCTTTTGTTTCTGATTTGGAGGAGAAGAAATATTTTAACAATGGAGGATGTTGAAATTGAGTGATAAGACAATACATATTTAGAACACAAATACCAGTAAATAGTTCTTAAGAT
>KN895358.1:0-11978 GCA_000934455.1 Apostichopus parvimensis
GGTTAACGTTAAGGTTACTTCCAAATTAGTGACCTTACAGTGTGAACGACACTTATTTCAAACCAGATTTGAAAACCTTATGATACATATTATTGATGTACTGTATGAGGCAGTTTTTTCCACAACTCTTGTTCAAGGTAGGCAATCTGAAGTGACAACTATGGATATAAACGTGAATATTTTCCATAGCTTTCTGACAAATGTAAAAAATACTCACATGACTCGTCATCTGCCGATGAACAAGAACAGAATTAATTAATATCATGTCAGTGTTTCTATATTGGTTAATATGGTCAACCGTGTAACAAGATAAATGTGTATTTCCGATAGATATTTGTCAAATGTAATAACATTTCAGGATATTAGTGAGAACCAACATGATGTGATCTTGAAATTTGAAAGAACCAACGTATTTAGGAAACAAATACGTCGGATTCACCAAATGCATGATATTTATGAAAGCACATAGAAAAGATCAATTGACCTTTTCGGACATTGAGCCTCGTAATATTGGTTAACATTACTTCAAAATTTTGACTGTACAGTGTGAACGATAACTATTTAAAACCAGGAATGTAAAACTCTCATGATACATGGTTTTAATGATAAAATTAGATAGTTCTATGAGGAATGCTATTCAAAGTAGGCAACTATGTACAATAATCACACATATGTTCCACAACTATCTGTCAAATGTGGTAACACTTGTCAGGAAGTTATTGTGAATCAACATTATGCGATTCTACCTTTTAGTTCTTGGACTTCTCTCTGTTATCAGCAGGTAAACAAGAATTATAACGTATGATGTGTATAAAGTAGCTATCATTCTAGACTCATATTGTAACTAGCTAGTAACATTAAAAAATGTAACATATATTTGTAGAGAGTATACAAGTCTTTTTTTAAACATTAAATGGAGGTTCAAGATAAAAAAGTCTTAAAGAGGCCATGACATGAAAAATCCAACTAATCGAGAGTAACTTCCTCTAAATCTATGAGAAAATAGATGTTCAAAACTATCCTCATCACCTTTAAAACATCAGGGAGTAATTAGAAATTAACGTTTTAATAATCCAGACCTCCGAAAAATGCGATTTCAAAACAAGACAACGACGCCGTCATGTTAGGAACACAAGTGCTAAGCCCAGGCATGTACCGGATGCGCGACGATCATACCTTCCTACATACAAGCACATTTACACTGAAAGAACAACCACTGTATCATGCTATATCGTTAGAAATTTCAAGTTTGTTTTACAACATGTTTTAAAATATCAGACAGAAATGCCGGGTCCGTTGTGTTGTTGGAGCTGCAGTAATGTCATAACCCATGCCATTAGCCTTCATCGATGGCCGAAGGACGAAAAAAAAAACACGGCGATTATGACCAAGTTAGTGCAGAACACCAGCGCCGATTTCACTGGGCCTAGCCAATATACAGCTCCGTCGAACACTTCACGGAAGCATACTACGATACCTCCTTTCCTATGAAATAAAACAAATGGGCTTTAACTTGTCGACATAAACGAGTCGTTCTTCTGTCAAGTAATCCACATTAAAAACTCCGAAAACCAGATTGGGAAACAGGAAACCTCCAGAGGGACAAGTGGCGATTGTGGAGGAAGTGCGGCCGATCACTAGTACTAGTAGTACTAGTATTAACGTTACTACAATGAAGTCGCAATAGACGAAGAAATTTTGCTGTATCATCTAAATTACCCCCCCCCCCCTTCATTGCCCTATTGTGTAGTAATACGCAATGAGGTTAGCTTCAGAAGGGATTGGTCACATCTGAAAATCTCAGTGCCCTAATTTATTTCTGGAATATGCTGGGTCAGTTATGGCAATAATTTCTTATTCATGTTCCAGGAAAACCATTTTTTTTTTGGGAGAGGGAGTGGGGTGATGGGGATGGGTCAAAATCGGTAGTTAAAAATATTATATTCCAAAAAGTGTTTAAATCTCACAGGGATTTATTTTAAACAGTCACAGAGCCAAAAATTCACACAACGTAATTCAAATCTTAAATCATTGAACAAAGTTTATTGTATATCAGTTCTAGACAGTCATTCTGGACAATCTGAACAGGCCTGTGACTAAACCAACATTAACAACAATCATTGTATGATATGACATAAACATAAAACTGTACTTTCCGTACACATTATCATTCTTAAATTACACTGATGTAATTTGTGACATCACAGGAGGTTTGAGGAAAAACAACTTACATGAAATTTTTGGCTTTAAGCCTACAAAACATATGCATGTCTATCGCTATCAATCGTTGTTTAGACAAATTAATTATATAGAATAAACCAGAAGCAAATATAATAAAGGTAATTTAAACCAAGAAAAACTGCACGATGCAACTCACATGCAACAATGTTACCCACGCACGACGACACGTACAACACTGACGCGCAGCGTGAAACACAGCATCACACGCATAAAAACAATCAAAGACCATTAACAGGGTGTACTACTGAGTTTCTGAAGAACGATTGTAAAACAAACCACCTGCTGCTGCAGAAACAAAGTCTAAACAAACAAGAGTTCTGCTGCCTCCATTGGTCTTTATTATGACTTTCTGTCAAATATCATTAGAGATATGGATATTTTGGCTTCCAGATTAAAGGTACGAAGCAAACATGTCTGGGAGGTAAATGCTCCTAAATAGGTCAATGCCTTCCACTTATGCACATATTATATGACATCACGGTCACGCCAATATATGTGTCCAAATGCTTCAAAACACGCCTTTTCTTTCATTGTTGATGCTGGGTCTGGAAAATAACCATTTCATCCTTAATTAAAAGTCTTGATTTCAATATATCAACACTGAAGGACGGATTGATAATCCAACACAATCGTAGAATAGAAAAGGTGTTTCTGGAGAGATTTCTCAACCAAGGCTTCCTATACAATTGAGTTTTCTCCTGGTAACTTGAATCCAGTGTACTGACCATTGGCTGGAAACTCACTTCTAATCCTTTGGACTGCACCTGAGGGTAACACAACCCTGACGTGTCTTGCTAGGAACCCCCAGCAACTGTGAACCTGTTGACAGTAGGCTATGTATCTGTACTGCCTGAAAAAAATTATGAAATTTCAAATGTATTAATGTTGGCCCATGATGTCCACAATGACAAGCAGTGATACAATGTACAGTTATGGTTACATTTGTTGTAAATTTACACCTTCCATGTTTCATAAAACATTCTTTTGTTTCAGACAATTGATTTGCAAAACTCCAGGCCTAAGTACTAGCCTAGTAATAATGAGTATAAATTGACAAATATGCCTACCTAGCATGGCTGCATAATGCAGCTTACATCCCCGAGCCAAACTTTCAGTATGCAACCAACCATACTACTAGTAGGAGTAGTACTACGCAGCATACTGTACGTGTATGAATCCATAGCCAACACGCTGTTCATATGGGTTGTAAGGATTCTATGGTTGTAAGTCACCGTAACACAACGCACAATACGGTTTAGGCAGTTCCGCGAATTCCAACGACACATACACAAAATGGACTGGATTTTGTTTTTAAATGCTTCGTTACAAAATTCTTACCACTCTGTATGTTCCTTGCAATATATAGTTCCGAACGGTTTCCTTCTTCGATATGTTGTGGAGCTTCAATATTGGCTCGTTTAACAGGCTCGAACTGATACGGTTCTATGCCTAACTGTAACACCTCAGGTCCACCCTCAACGTTCGGTTCAATATGGGCATGATCATCGCCTTCACTCTCTGCTTCGAATATGAGAAGGGGAACTCTCATTCTAGCCAATATCACTGCCCGGTGAAGAACCACTTTCACTTTGAACTTCGGTTGCTGCATTTGGTTCTAAATCTGACATTCCACGGAGAATTTAGATTTGATTTCGCGCTGACTTGTTATCGATTGTTTTGTGTATTTATGTACACTAGTCATAGTGTAAGTATGATATATGTTTGGAGGAAACAGCGAGAGCAAATCGTGTTCCTAACATTACGTTACATGACGTCATGAGATTTTCGGGCGAACGAACTTATTTGTCATGTAGTCTGAATCAAAACCTATATTGTAGATGGGTAATGAGAATATAACATGTAAGATATAATTTTGGAGAGTGTAGAGGTCCCCTTGGCCACATAGAAAATGGTTCAACTTAAAAAAAATCAAGTAGTCAAATTTGTAATCATCTAAATACGTGCATATTTTCATAGCTACTTGACAAATGTGAAAAACACTCACCTGACTCGCTAGCTGCCGATGAAAATGAAAATAATGAATTTATAGAGTGTCAGTGTTCAGGAAAAAGAAAATTCACATTCCATGAATACATGAAATATTTCAGGCACATATAAAGAAAGAATGTCACTTTTCTTTACTGGCATTGCATATACTACGATTGGCTAACATTAATGTTGCCTGCGAATGTGTGACCATACAATCTGAATCATACCTATTTCAAACCAAAAATGTAACAATTCCATGGTGCATGGTTTTGATGACGAATATATAAACTTCTATCAGGAATATTTTTCAAGGTAGACAATCTGAAGTGTCAACCGTGTAACATTAAACATGTCTATTTCCTATAGATATTTGTCATATGTTTTAACATTTCAGGATATTAGTGAGAACCAACATGACGTGATATTGAAATTTGTGAGAATCAACGTAATGCAATACTGCCTATTAGTTATTGGACTGCTCTTTTATCAGCAGGTAAAAAATCAAATATACATCTGATGTGAAAAAGCTAGCTATGATTCTCATATTTTCTTTATTGTTATGCAGTCTAAATCAAAACTCATATTGTAGATATTGTAATATAAAATGTAAGATATAATTTTGGAGAGTAAACATGTCCCCTTGGCCATATATAATATGGTTCAAGATTAAAAAAAAATTCAAGCAGTCAAATTTGTGATCATCTAAATACGTGCACATTTTTCATAGCTATTTGACAAATTTGAAAAATACCCACATGACTCGCTAGCTGCCGATGGACCTGAACATAATTAATTAATAGAGTGTCAGTGTTCAGGAAACAAAGAATTCGCATTTATTGAATGCATGAAATGTTTCAGGCACATACAAAGAAAGAATGTCACTTTTTTTCTGGTATTGCATATACTACGATTGGCTAACATTAATGTAGCCTCCATATATGTGACCATACAATCTGAATCACACCTGTTTCAAACCAGAAATGTAACAATTCCATGGTGCATGGTTTTGATGACAAAATTATATACTTCTATCAGGAATATTAGTCAAGGTAGACAATCCGAAGTGTCAACCGTGTAACATTATACATGTGTATTTCCGATAGATTTTTGTCAAATGTAATAACATTTCAGGATATTAGTGAGAACCAACATGATGTTATGTGACCTCGATCAGAAAACTTGTTTTTACCTCATTAGCTATAAGCTGAAATAAATACACATGAATATTTGCCATAGCTAATTATCAAACGTGAGAAGTTTTCGTTAATCAACATGATGGGCTTAATTTGAAGTATCTTAATCCAAGATACTAAAACTAGCTTTTACCTTATTAGCTTCAACAAGAGAATAGTGCAGAATTGTTGGTCATTGCACACAAAGTAAAAATGATGTGTTACTGCCTTTAGTTCTTAGACTTCTCCCTTTTATCAGCTGGTAAAAATTAAAAGTATCACCTCTGACTTACTTAGTTCCTTAATTGTATGTATTCTGACTCAAGTTACATTTTGTGATAAGCTAGTAACATTATAAAATGTAACATATAATTATGGGGAGTGTACAGGCATTTTTTATTAAAAAGAAGCTCAACATAAAAGTCTTAAAGCGATCAGAGTTTGAATTGTCTTTGCACACAAAGTAAAATACTCACGAAACAATATTCTCGCTGTAAACAGCAAAATAAATGAATACAGCGTCAGTATTTATGAAACAGAAGCTTCAGATTCACCAAATGCATGAATTCTTTTAAAGAACATAGTAAAGAACCATTTAACATTTCTGACAATGCGCTTACTATCATTGGTGAACATTCACGTTTATTACACATTTGTGACTGAACAGTGTGAACGATAGCTTTTTCAAACTGTTTATGTAAAACTTTCATTGTACATGGGTTTAATGATAAAATAAGATATTTCTATCAGGAATATTAATCATGGTAGACAATCTGAAGTGAGAACTATTTAAAATAAGCACGCACGCTATTTCAAAACAAATATGTTAAACATATTTTTAATGATAAAATTAGAGATAGACAATCTAAAGTGACAGCAATGGAAAATAATCACAAATATTCAGTGTGAACATGATGCGATATTGCCTTTAGGTCTTGGACTTCTCCCTTTCATCAGCAGGTAACCATTAAAAGTATCACATCTGATGCGAAAGCTATTATTCATTTAGTTCCTTAGTTGTATGTATTCTAAGTCAAGTCATATTGTGTAGGGCTATTAACATTATAAAATGTAACATATAACTGTGGAGAGTGTACATGTCTTTTTGGCACTTCAAAACAGGTTCAACATACATAGTCTGACACGATTAAATTTGAATCATATCAATAATAAAAATGTGTTTATAAAGCATGTTTATCATAGCTATTTGTCATACTTGGTTAGTTTGCGATAATCAACTTTATGTGATACTGCCATTACTTCTTGAACTAATATCAGCAAGTTAAAAGCAATTATCACATCTGATGTGAAAAAGCTAGCTATGATTATGTTTTTAAATGTTACGTAGTCTAAACAAAAACTCATATTGTAACTAGTTAAAATGAAATTTAAACAAGCATATCTTGTAGGTAGGTATCAAACATGGAAACATTATCAGTTGTCGTGTCAACCAACATGATGTGATACTGAAAATCTGAAGTGATAACAATTTGAATTTTCTTATGAAACACTTAAGAACCAAAGATTGTAACTTAGTTTTCATCTTATTAACTTTGAGAAAGATAAAAGTGCGTGTTTTTTTTTGGTTGATAATTACACATAATGAAAAATACCTGACTCAGCATCTTCCAATTATTAAACAGTATCAGTGTCAGTATTTAGGTAACAGAAATGTTATATTCAACTATGATGTTACCCTTCAATTGACTTTTGCAAAATAAAATACTTGCTGAAAATAAACTATTCATGCTCAATGTGTGTGTGTAACAGATAATTACCCAATTTTAGCTCTGTTTTGTAGTGGAAGTCTGTTGACTCCATTTTCCACTTCCCCATATTCAAACAAGACCAAAATGTTGTATTTGCAACCGAGATAAATAAAAAACATTGAAAATGGCAGACTATAGTTCATCTACATCAGTGCTTTTTAATCAAGTGTTGATCAATTGAGTAACCCATCCACTAAGAAATTGCATTATTAAAAGATTACATTATAAACACTGTGATAATCTGTGGCCTTCGACAGCAAGAAAACAACTCCTTTCTACAATTATTACTGGTACCATTGTTTTGAAACAATCCAAATGTGCATGAATTTAGCAAGTTCATCTAATGTTTAAGCCAAATAGGGGGGGGGGGATGTTACTTTGCTTCCTGGGATTGAGTTTAGTACTATCGCTTAACATGAATGTTGCTTGTCAATTAAAATCATACAATGCGATTGACAGATATTTCAAACCAGATATGAAACTTTTCATGGTGCATGTTTATGATGTATTAGGTATATATTCAAGAAATCTTCTTCAAAGTAGACAATCTCAAGGGACAACTATGGAATTAAAAGTGTATATTTTCCATGATAGCTATTTGTTAAATGTGGCAACATTTTAAGTAAGTTAGTAAGCATAGAAGGTAGTTTTGGATTCTCATGTCATCTTAATGTTATGAAGTCTAAATACAATTTCAGATGTTGATTATTTTGAAACATTATATAATGTATCACATAATGTTAGGGAGTGTGCAGGTATTTTGGCCATTTAGGAAATGGTTCCACATAAAAATTTAGTCAGAAGGAGTCAAAATTTTAATCATCTAAATAAATGCTTTTACACCCCGAATCAGAAAACTAACTTTTACCTTCGGGCTAACAATGTAATTTAAAAAATTGATGAATATATATAACTATTTCAAACCAGATATGTAAAACTTTCATAGTGCATGGTTTTATTGAGAAACTTAGATAGTTCTATCAGGGATATTATTCAAGGTAGACAATCTGAAGTGAATACTATGAAAAATAAGCACTCATTTTTCCCCAACTATTTTTCAAACGTGACAACATTTGTCAGTAAGTGGTTTATTGGTTAACATTAACGTTACTTGAACATATGTGACTGTACAGAGTGAACGATAACTTTTCAACGAGATATGTAAAACTTTCACGATGCATGATTTGAATGATAACATTAGATAGTTCTATCAGGAATGTTGTTCAAAGTAGACAATATGAAGTGACAACTATGGAAACGTAGTAACATTGTCAGGAAGTTAGTGTACATCATCATGATGTGATTCTGGATTTATTTTTTTTAATTTGTTACCATACAATGTGAGTGACACCTATTTCAAACCAGAAATGTAAACTTTCAAACTATGGAAACGTAGTAACATTGCCAGGAAGTTAGTGTAAATCAACATGATGTGATACTGGATTTTGTTCTATCTTCTTTCAGCAGGTAAAAGAGAATTCTAACACCCGATGTGAAAAGGGTAGCTATGATTCTCCTGACGTCTTAATTGTTATGTAGTATAAATCAAAACTCATATTGTGCCTAGCTAGTAACATTGCAAAAATGTAACATATAATGTTGGATAGTGTACAGGTCTTTTGTGGCATTTTCTAGAATTCTTGATCAAAGTAGACAATCTTAAATGACAACTATAGTATTAAGTATGCATATTTTTAATAGCCTATAAATAGGGTAACATGTTCAGTAAGTTCCTGTGCATTAATATGATGTAATGCTGCCATAAATTCTTCAAGAAGTATCAGCAGGTAAAAAGGGGGAAAATTCAAAAAAAAATCAGGAGACTACCTTTGATCTTCGGGCTAACAATTTAAATAAACATAATTTATGAATAGAGTGTCAGTATTTAGGAAACAAAATTGTCGGATTCACCAAATGCATGAAATTTATTTCAGCACATATAAAAGATCAATTGACCTTTTCTGACATTGAGTCTAATATAATCCGCTTATACTTTGGTACCAATGATGGCAGACCATCATGCTTCTGCCTGTATCATACAAAACATGATTACACCACAGCCTATTCCAAAAACCCACTGAGCTCTCTCCTGACTGCTTCAACTCCCATAGTGAAATAAAGTACCATTTCATTTTCAATCAATCATCTAAATTCTGTTCGTACACCTTCTTCTAGTTCAACAATGAATTTCACTGTGCTCCAATTTTGGCTAAGATAATCACTACACATTCTCTTGGTCTTTACGCTTGTAAAGACTTCGAAGTTTGAACCCTAGTTGTTGTACTTGATACTACTGATAGTCGGTAGTAACAATGAAGGATGATAGATTACAACTGAAACCAGTGTTTCTAGGTGAGTTAGAGTTTTCTAAAATGGCACTAAAACCCAGAAGTATTGTGATGGACGTTGTCCTTGTCATTAAAGTCCATACCAATACTTTGATGCATCTCCCCTTTGTTAGTTGAGCTACAGATGTGTCTGCACTGTTCATTGCTGCTCTTGAAATTCCTCGGTCATTGCTCAGGCATTTTGGTGACCACGTCAGCATCATGATCGAACTGGAAACTTCATCACCACGTCAGCATCATGATTGAACCTCATTACCACTAATGGTCTCGAACTGAACAATACACTTGCAAAAAGTCATATCGTCACCACGATGATCGAACTGGAAACCTCAGTTCCACTAAATTGTTCCTGAACTGAACATTACTCTTATTATCTTATTCAAACGAAGGCATGGTTCTTTGTCAAATTTGACCAATAAAAGTGAGGGCGGAGCCTAACATGTGTACAAATATGAAAACTGTCAAAACTGTCATAAATGTTGGTCTCATTAGAAATAGAATCTCCAGGTGATGCTTTTTTCATCTATTTGGAACCAAGTTCACTGATTTGTGTGGGTGTTTAGGCATTTTCCTACAAAAACCCCAAAAACAAAAATTTTGATAATATATGCCAATAAGTATGTGTGTTTTTTGTCTGTCTCCGATTTCAAATTTGATGACCTATCCATCAATTTAAACTTCCTAATAGACAATATGATCCTATTATGCTATAAATCAGCTCTATCTGAGATGCACTCCCATAATAGTATTTACCTGTAAAAACCATATGCTTTAAAGAGTTTTAATGACCAATTTACAATGTGAATGGCATCTGCCTCAAACCAGATATTAAAAACATTAATGGTGCATGTTGATGATGTATTAGGTTCATTTTCAAGAAATCTTGTTCAAGGAAAAACTATGCAACTATATACAACTTAATTTGTACGTAGTCTAAATCAAAACCCATATTGTGACTAGCGAGTAACATTACAACATGTAGAATATAATTGTGGGGAATGTATTTTTTCATTGATAAGAGGCTCAACATAAAAGGTCTTAAAGCGATCAGAATATAAATGTTCTTAAAAAAAAACACCGTTAGACCTAAATCAGAAAACTTTTTGTTACCAAATTAGCTTCAAGCTGAAATAAGATACACATTAATATTTACCATAGCTATTTATCAAACATGAGAAGTATTTGATAATCAACATGATGTGATTAATTTAAATTATTATAATTCAAGATACGTTATAATAGCTTTTACCTTATTAGCTTTAAACAGGATAAAAGTTTCTAAAGAACATAGACAAGAACAATATAACTTTTCTGACATTGTGTTAACTACTAATATTTCCACAACTATTTGTCAAACGTGCAACATTTGTCAGGAACTTAGCGTGTACCAATCTAATTCGATACTGCCTTACTTCTTAAGACTTCTCCCTTTCATCAGCAGGTAAATATTAAAAGCATCACATCTGATGTGAAAGCTATGATTCCCTTGGTTCCTTAATTGTATATATTCTAACTCAAATCATATTGTGAATAGCTAGCAAAATTATAAAATGTAACATATAATTGTGGGGATGGTGCATTTTTTTTTCATTGAAAGGAGGCTCAAAATAAAAGTCTTAAAGAGAATTTGAATTATCTTCAAAAACACAGTTTAACCTAGATCCAAAAAGTAGTTGATACCTCATTAGCATAAGCTGAACAAAGATGCACATGGATATTTACCATAGCTATTAATCAAAAGTCTAAAGCTTGTGTTAATCAACATGATGTGATTAATTTTAATTATCTTATCCCAGATACAAAAGCTAACTTTTACCTTACTAGCTTTTAGCAAGATAAAAGTTGTCATTGCACATTAATTAAAATACTCACCAGGGTCGATGCCTAACCCTGTAAGCAACCAAACATATTAATAGAGCGTTAGTATTTATGAAACAAAGCTTCAGATTCACCAAATGCATGACATTTTTAAAAAGCATAGAAAAGAACAATTTAACATTGCTGGCATTGGGCTTACTATTATTGGTAAACATTTAACGTTACCTCCAAATTTTTGACTGTACAGTGTTAATAATAACTATTTCAAACCAGATATGAAAACTATTCATAGTGCATGGTTTTATTGATAAAATTAGATATTTCTATCAGAAAAATCATTCAATATACACAATGTGATGTGAATACTATGAAAATAAGCACTAATGTTTCCCGCAACTATTTGTCAAACATAGCAACATTTGTCAGGAAGCTAGTGTGAACCAACATAATTCGATAATGCATTTAGTTCTTCGACTTGTCTCCTTTATCAGCAGGTAAGAAAAAATTATAGCATCTGGTGTTTTAAAGGTAGCTATGACTCTCCAGACTTCTTAATGTGTATGTAGACTAAATCAAAACTCATATATATAGCGATTAACATTACAACATATAGAATATAATTGTGGGGAGTGTACAGGTCT
>KN895359.1:0-10964 GCA_000934455.1 Apostichopus parvimensis
TGTATGTAGGCTGTAGTACCTTATTCGAGATTGAAAGTGATATTATACAGTTATTTGGGATATAAAGTGAACCGTGTATACCGTCTTAGTATTATAAGACATGATCTGTGAAGGATTTAGTGGATATCGAACCAAATCCAGCCATTTTTATTAACAATGTATAGATAAAGGATTGAAATCGAAAAGAAATACGAGAGACTGCTATATACGAAACATCTTGTTCTGGTTTGGAGATTTTGATGAATTGGTTGTAGTTTCTGTTTTTTTTTTGTAGGCATATAGTGTCTGTTTATCCTCCGACGAGGTGAAAGAGACGGGAATACAATTAAATATACAGATATCAAATAAGATATTGAAATATGAAGCTATGGACAAGAAAAATGAAAGAAAGAAACACTTATATATATATCAAATAAATACAACAAAAGAGTCGAACATTCTGACTGTTTATAACTCACTAAATAAACACAAGAAAAACCAAACCGACAAACTTAAAAGTGACTAACCTAATATTTCCTCCACTGTTTATCTCCTACCTCTCCTCTTCCCCTGTTGGTTTCTTTCTTTCTTCTCTCCATCCCTTGTCTACTAATCCCCTTACATCTATCTCTTTGTGTTCACCGTGCTCATTAACCTGTCTGTATTCTGTGCGTGTTTTTGTCCCTTCTGTTACTGTTACTTGTCATTTAGCCTCTGAAGAAGATCCTGCTAGGATCGAAACGTCAGGCCAACTTACTTTTACACATTCTAATATTTTAGCAGTAAAAGAGCAACATTTTGACAACATTTTTTGTTATTCCTTGTATTAAACAGTTCTTCCATTTTCATAGTATTATCTTACCTATAAGGTTATAGAAGGTTAATCTTTCCACTTGAAATAAAACAGAAACAACGTACAAATTATTTCACTGGAATCTAGTTTCGAAAGATAAACATCAAAGGAGGGGGCCATTTTGTCAATGTGTCACGTAATATTGTGTTAAAGTGAGCTCTGATATATTCGTAACGTCATACTCTAAATAAAGTGTGTCATATATATATATATAGATTATAATACATTTTTATTTTTTTCAATGGCAAGACCTTTGAAGTTTTTGACGAATTCCATCATTCCATTCGATTTAGGTGGACTGAAATAACAGGTCAGGTTTCAAACATATATTATCTTCCTTCTGTTCTAGGCTTAAGGTTTCTCTAGGGTAGAGGCATCTCTATAAACTAGGTTCAACCACGATGATTGCATTAATATTTATTTTCTTTCCAATAAGAAATATCAAAAATACCTCTCACGTTTAGCGTGTGAAATATTTCATAAATATTAACGAAAAATGAAAAAAAAATTAAAGATTAGCGTTCGCATAAGGTGTTAGTCACATCTCATTTTCTTCTTCATGTAGACAGATGCAGTCATTAATCTTTTATACAGTGTAAGTCACGTTTATAAGTAACGTATAGCGCTTTGGGATATAAAATTCGTAGAATCTCTGTTATTAAGAAATTATCATTCATTTGGAAATGAGCGCTTTGGGATGTCGACAAATATTGTATCATGTATATTTGGCTGTATTTCATACACAGGCCGATGAAGCTTGATGGTGTTAGTAACCGAAAAAAGGCAATGCGACACACATTTACTTGATGGAATCAAATTGATTTAAATTCTGTGAATAAACACTTTACAGCAATGACAAATTCTATAGCTGGATTAGCATCTCTATAGCCTACAGGGGGTGGCTGCGTCAAGGAATCGCAACAACGACAACTGTGTGCGGATTCGCACAGTTCGTCGACTTGTATTGCTCTGGTTCGCATCTCGACCTAGTTAACAATTTATCTGCTCTTTCGAAATTTATTTTTGATTTCTTCTTTTCTTTTGGTGTTGCTTATTTTGTGCTGTGACTGAAGAACCCATATTGAAGTTGCAGTGGAGGAGAGTGGGGAAGGGGAAGGGAGGGGGTAGGGGAGGGGTGGCTGAGACCAAGAATTCTCGAACGCACGTACGAACAGCCCATCGTGTTTGTATTAGAGCCTATTGTGTGTATACGCCGCAGTGGTAGGCTAACCAAACTGTATACTGTCAACTATAAACTGTCAACTATCACGTACGAGAATTGAAGTCGGGCATTTCTTTTGTGCAATGAAGACATGCTAGTTGTGTAAAATTTGGTCTGTTCAAATATTTCAATGATTACAACCGGTTATTATCAGTTTATGATCATTACCGGTCATCTTTTGCTATCGTTTTGTTTTCTTACACAATGCATGTTTTGTCAAAACGATATTCCATTTCGAAACCAGATTGACCAAAGTAAATGGCGTAGGCTGTAAGGGTGTCAGCAAGGGTATGGTGGTTGTTTGGATGGGTTGGGGTGGGGGAAGGGGGGGGGGCTGTAAGGTGACTTTTTCTGTATATAGCCCGTATGCAATTAAGTCATTTCTTGAAACTAACTTGAAGAAACTCTGTATAGTGACGGGAAGGGAAAAGTTTTAAAGGCAACGTAAGCACACAGAAAAGGCTATTCAAAACCTCTTTATATCGTACTGTATACACTGTATTGCACGTGGTATCGTTGTAGAATAAACATAGTCTATCTTCATCTTGATATCGCCAATAGCAGGAAACGTTGCAATTATCGTGACTCCAGTTGTCACGGTAATTTATGTATTCCCGCTTCCCTCCTATCGGGCTTGTATACCCCTTAAACCACCAACCCCCGCCTCCTACGATTATACCGGCAGTTCCAGGGAGGTATATCATTATTCTATTTTAACCACATTTCTGGGAGGATGGGGGGGGGGGGGCTGTGCCAACGCCTTGTCTAAAATTCACGAGGAGCAAAAACAAGTGCCGTACTCATTATGAACGGTATGAAAGTTTTCATCTCCATAAATTAAGATTGAATTTATGGTTAAGTGTAAGCCTACTTAAGACCAATTTACCAACTTGACTAACAAGAAAACAAGAAATGTGATAATATGTTTTATATAATGTTTTTCTTATTGTTTTTTTTAAATTTTTTTATTTGGTTTATTCCTTTTTGGGATATGGTTATGAAACGAACACAGTGGTTAATAAACTCGCTATTAACTCTATGGAGATCATAGCCGTGTATGTTTGTATGCATTCCATTCAATTCAATTTATTTACAAAATCTACCCAAAATATTGGAGTTGTTATTCATGCTGTTAATTTAGAATATATATGATTTATTGCAATTAGTTGTTTTTCTCTGTCAATTAAGACCATGATTTCATTTTGTGATAAAACGGAAGACAACGATTGGAGCTGTATAATTATGTGATTACTACAGGACCCTGCACTTAAAACAAAAGCAATATGAAAATTCTATAAATAAAGGATGTACTGGAAGATTATCCAAGAAATTTCAGGAATCTGTCCCTATCCTTTGGCAACTTGAAAAATAATTCCGTGCAGATGTACTGCATAGAAAACATGCAGGTGAAAATGACAGAAAACATTACAGCAAAAAACATTATTCTTTAACATCTTGATTAAAAATAATACAGCTGATGTCCTTTCAGCTCTTCCGTACGTCGCAAGTGATAATATGTTTGAAAAAAAAACATTACAGAATTAACGGTCCTTGTGAAAGTTAAAGCAAATAACTGGATTTTTTATATTATTATTATAAAAAAATGAGGTTTGGAGCTGATACACATTCGATGTATAATTTTCTAAATTAACAGATGTACTATTTCGGAGAAAATTTCGACGCTCAGTTTGGAAAGCGAGCCGAGAGAAATGCTTCTTATTGCCGGGCAAGCTCCTACGCAGTTTGTGAGATATATTTACAAATGAAATGATGTTAAGTTGTAACTGCATGCAGACATTTAATGAACAAAAGAAAAATTGTCGCCACAGACTTGTTCTAATAAGTTATTTAAATAAAACCATCAACTTGTGTCAACATTTCCAGCCCCTTTCTAGATGGAGTTGCTAACGTCACTGGTGTGCGGCTATTGTTCGTGTTTGTACTTAGCTTTATAAAATTGCTAAGAGATATATGTTTGACTTTGAAACCAAACTGTATCTCTATTTCACTAATTGTGTGTACAATTATACGTGCTGTACTACTTACGGTCAGGAAGATTTGACATTACTATTCATTAAACGTTGAAGCAATTTCGTGACAAATGTTACAAACTTTTTAAAGGGAATGTTTCTAAGTTTTGCAGAATGTACGAATTCTTAATTCATTGATTGGGTGTTATTTTTATTTAAATGCAAGATGACACTATCATTGTTATGTAAATTAAAATGAACAATGTAATTGAAAATTGTTTAGTTGTGTTTTGTTGTTGTTAATGTTTGATGACATAAACCGTAAACAACAATCAAACATATAGCATTTTAGTTCATTGCGTCATCTGGTCGACTGGCAAGGCCTGTATGTATACAGAGTATCAACAACACATCAACAACACGCAAAGTTTGACCATGGCATGCTTCTTGCATGGTGCTGTGGCTGAGTGCATAAAGGGCGGTGGCATTTGAAACAATGAGGCTTATCAATCGGGAGGTTCGGGGTCCGAAACCCTGTCTGGTAATAGTAAGGTTGGTTTTTTTTTTATCCAAGAGCAATCTACGGTTTTCCTATCTGAAATGACGTTTTAAACTGAAAAAGATTCCAAATTTGAGTTAAAATGTTGAATAGGAAGTCACCCGACGTGTAAGTTGTTATAATCCATAAGCCATTGCGGGCTTCTGTCACATTTGTGGTCGCTTAGTGTCGTAAAACAAATAATAACTGCAGATATATTTCCACCCGGATAATACTTGTCAAGGGCGAGAATGATAAGGTACGGTACCCCAACTGAGGTTGTTGTTCTCTGAGACAACTCCCTTCGCAAAATTTGAAAACAAAAATGGAATTGAAGTTTAAGAACTTTGGCATTTAAATTTCAAAATACAAAGTAGACATCTATAAGTATATTGCTACATTATTTAACATTACATAAGACTTACAAGTACACACTCCTTACAAAATCTCTCTACCAGTCTGGATTTCAAATTAGGAGTAAATTCCTAATCTTTTTATACCTAACACAGCCTAATCTAATCAGAGCAGAAACAGATATTCAAACAGGAGGAAACACGTATACTGAACGAGGACAAGACTGAAAACTCAAAGCAGTTTGCCGTTAAGTAACTAATTTAGAATTGACAGAATGGCCTTGTTTCGAGTAAACAAAGTTTTAGTTTTTGTTTTGAAGCCTCAAAATATAGATGAAGATCAACATTATTATTTGTTTTAAATCTCTGTCTCTCCTTTTTTTTTTTGTATTTTTTTTTTTGAGGGAGTGGAAGGGGAGGGGGGGTTAATAAGACAAGAAAAGTTAGAAGGAGACATTATATGTAGCGTCAAAACAAGGAAAATGTCATCTGTAATGGAAGACATAAAGTAAACCATTTAATGACAATCACAAAAACAAAATTAATATAAATGACTAGCAAAACCACCTACTGGAAGTCGTTTTAGAGTGTGCAGGCTTCAAGGAGTGGGGTGGGGAAATATGTACAGGCTTTAAATGAAAACCTAAAATGGAATAATATCACTGTTTCAGACATGTGACTTTGATTTGTAACGGTTCCACTGTGCATTCTGCACCAAAATTTCCACTACTACGTAGTTAATTAATTCATTTATTGTTTTATAAGAAAACATTTTTATCACATTTTTTAAACTACACTTTTTTTCTTCTTACGTTTTCAACGTATCTATTTGTCTAACGAAAAAGGTAAATTTGAAACCCAAAACACGTGGAAGTGGTACTTTTCATTTACAAAGGGAGAGGCATGTCCTCTCTGCCTCCCCCCCCCCCCCTCCATCCCGCACCAACCTCTCATGATTTCACTTTCTATAGGACCGATGAACTACACTTTTAGTCTGTGAGGGTGCATATATCATTAGAATGCCTGTTAGCGTTTGAATGTGTGTGACCATTATTTAACTTTCTAACATATTGAGAAAGAATATTGAAGATCTTTAAACTTTACAAGTCAGGAAACCTTTAATGACGATGACCAACAGGGAGTACCGGTAACTAATCTGTCAGAAAACGAGTAAAGAGGTCATAGAAAGTGCACTTATTCTCTTCATTTACAAAAATCATTTTCTTAATTCAAACGGGGCACTTTGTCTTCCCGAGGGTATACAATTTTGGGCCTTTTTTTTGGAGGAAATTTATTAAAAAGGTCAATTACAGAAAGTATATGAAATTCCATCAGTGTCTTCCTGTTTTCTCTTACACTTGTACAGATATATAATTATATAGGTGAATGGTCTCCTTCCTGTATAACCAAATTTTATAACATATTTTGTCTTATTCATTTTTGACTTAAACGTTTTCTCTTCCAATAAATACAACACTTGTCTTGAAGTTCTGACCCTTCAATTTAACAAAATTTAAGAAAAAGTAATAAAATGTGAGGAAGTTTAAAATACAGTTTATAGAAAATGCCATCGTGGTTGTAAAATGACATTTTATAGCGACTGTACATTAACCGCAGGATGTTTGAAGATGTGGCATAAATTTTGCCCGGAAGTTGTACAGTATTTTGTTAACATTATACTCAATGGATATTAAGCATTATCGTTGATACCTTGTTACTGTTTTTTGTTCATGCTATCCTTATTAGGAAACACGTGCAGGCTTTCAAATTAATTTCTACAGAATCGCCAAAATCAACAGGAAAGCATTGACAAGAGAAAATCATATTAGAAGAAATCATATTGTGTAAGATGAAATGAACATTATTTTGAACGAAGCATGAACAAAATTAGAAAAGAAATTTTTCTGGCTAGAAAGGGATTCTGGTCACTGGTTCGTTGCTCTTTTCCATTGCCTAAACTTCCAAAGTCAGTCTCCTGTTATTTATATACTTTTATAAATAATAAAGATAATAATAATAGACATGTTTATACTTACTTCTCGAAGAGGTCTTGACGCTTTGTAGAATTTCTAGAGCACTCTGCTCATCAAGAGGTTTATCATATAGATATGGCTGTATAGGCGATAGGTCCGCATCTTCTAAACAATCCTTGATCTCAGAGGCGAGAATTTCCCACATCGTATCTTGTGGGGCAATGATAGAGGCTATCCTCCAATCGAAATACTTCATCAGAGAGACACTATGTTTAGCTATCTTCGAGAACGGTGGAAACACTCTCGAAAAGAAGGGTAAACTTTCCGATTCTGTGAAGACGCTGTCAGCGCAGAACCACGAGACCATAGGAATACCACCGTAGGCTGCGAAATAGGCCACAGTTTTACACGGTGATGAGCACGGTGGACCGATGAGAGACGTGACGTTATTTTGCCATAGGTCCACCGAAGCGCCACTGCCCCTTATATTCTCGCAACGGGTATCTCGATAAATGACACCGAGTGGATAGTCTTCGGGTAAAATCAGATTTAACGTATCCAGGGCAACGTCTACAGCACCTACTAGTCTTGTACCCATAAATGGGTATGCATCGCTCCGGCCGTCCCATGGTAGAAGGATACCTAACTCAGTTAGAGCACCAGAGGTTGTATGGTAAGTGAGAGAGCATATCGACATGTAGACAGCAAAGAGCAGAAGTAGAGTGGTATTCATGTCGGTTAAATAATTCAGGTCCTTGATTTTGCCATTATCTTCTCAATTTCCCCCCAAAAAAATAAATAACTCTTTCTATACAGGAAAACTCAAGATAAATGGTCAACAGGTCCATGTAATGCCCTTGTAAAAAAAAACCACCAACACCCCCCAGATATGAATGAAAGTTAGAAGAAGAAAAAAACTAATTAGTACCGTAAGCACCAATGTTTACTTCATATTACAATGTTCCATTTTCTTGACAAACAATACCAACTGTTATGGACCTATAAAAAGAGATTGTTGTCTCTTTTTAACCATATATTCAACGTGGATATATTATATCTGTTAATAATTCGTTGATATCAGTTCCACGCTGGTGAATAAAGCCTGAGTCATTGTTTTAATACTATGAGAAAAAAAATACTATAATTAATCAATCATCCATGAAATTAGAAAAAAATATTTTATAGGGATTGCTAACTTCAATAATGCTATCATAAATTTCCAATCAAGCGTTTAACCTGTCATTTAATATCGAAACCGATAAAATAATGCTCCATGATTAGATTTATTTATATCCCTAATTTCTATTCGCACTCCACTTCCAGTGTCAAACAGCAGCAGAAAGCTTACTCGAGTTTTGAAAGAAAAAACAAAATTGCGATATCCAGAGATAAATTAAAAGAAATATGTTCTGTGGGGATTTTCAATCCCTCGTTTAATGTTATTCCTAAAACCATATAAAATGATCATTCATTCCCTGGTTGGATACTTCCTGTAATTTCGCTATGTCAGCGTTTTTTTCCTTCTCCTTTTCTTAATTTAATTAAAGCGCAAATGTATTGTTTTTTTTAATTAATCACGTAATAAATGCCTTTGCGGAAACGACTGGAATAAAATTATCAACTCTCTAAAAACCAAAGAGAATTGATAGTTAGTTCAAAAATCGATGAACCAAGAAAAGTCGCGCAATATTCCAAGGATTCATACGTCACAGGCAGCTCTGAAAATAACCGCTTTCCAAAAACTGCTTTGTAATATATTTCCCGTCTAAGGAATCAGAAGAAAAGAGTCATCCGTAGAGAGAAACGTTTTTTCCAAAATATATAAAAGGCATGCCGCATATCGAATCGCTATTAGTACCGTTAAACCAAGTTCTTCTTTTTACGTTTGCTAACGTCATATACAAAAACACAAAACAGCACTCCAAGTTTCAGGTATGTCCAATCATGCACGGGTTTTCGTTCAGTTTGACTAACGCTGTGCGAGTCTTGGTTTGTTTTAATTCTGCTTTAACACGAAAGGGTATGTGAAGATACTCATGCACACAAGCTATTTGTTATCTACAGCTTACAGAAAATTTAACGTCACCTCAGGTAGTTGAAAGGTTCCTAGTCAAATAATCCCCCGAGCGTTTTAGCACATTGTCCTTAGCAAAAGATTAATGCGATTAACTCTCTTGTAGGTGGATGATACCGAGTCCGCTCTTCGGGAACCAATTTGTTATCAGCCATCTTGTATCTTGTTAAAACAATTGTCTGTTTAATTACTTCTGACCTTAACAAGAATCCACTCTGATAATGTGTTGATATTTATTTCCGCGATGGTCCTCTCCCCCCAAGAGCCTTGTATTCTTTTTATTGAATGAAAGAAGAGAAAAAAATTAAAATCCTGTGGTTGCCAACGTCGGCCATAATGCACAGTCTTCGTTTACTTTGCGATCAACTGACAGACGATAAAGTGAGTAGTTAAAATCCTTGTTCGTATTTGTCAAGATTCTCTGTATCTACTCATTAAAGAAAAATCCCCCCGCGGTAAACTGATACAAAAAACCCAGCGCAAGCGCTTAAGATCTTTCCTTGATAACGCCAGTCTGCACTGAGGTAGTCAAAATGATGGCGCTGTATTATTTGATTTTGTTCTTCTGATGAACTCGAAAATTACTTTCGAGCGTGTGTTGACCGGTATTCAAAGTAAAAACCAAAACGCAAAGAATGAGAGTAAGACCACTGCAGTTCTTTGACAGAAACAAAGTATCGTACTATAGAAGCATGTTAATATACGTCAAACTGGCGGAGTAATCACAAACTTCAGTTCCGTGTGAACAGAAGTACAACATTTCCTTCTACACGAACTTTTGTCCCCCCCCCCCCTAAAACCATAACTCAACGGTGAACTTTTAAAGTCCATTATCTTACGCAATCGAATTTATACTGGATAATCACAAGTTTATACTGGTGCTGTAGCCCAGTGGATACAAGGTAGTGCGGCTTAGCAATCGGGAGGTCCGGGGTTCGATCCCCGGTCGGGTCATTAGTAAGGTGGGTTTTTCATCCAAGAGCAATCCAAGGTTTTCGCACCTGAAATGAGTTTTCTTATTTTTAAAATGAATTCCAAATTTGAGTTCAAATGTTGAATTGGAAGCCACCCGACGTTACAGTTGTAATCCACAAGCCCTTGCGGACTTCTCCCACACTCGTGGTCGCTTAAGCTTCGTAAAAGTAACTGCCTGGTTGTTGATTATTATCGTTTCTATTGTATAATCTCGCGACTAACGACGCTCGGAACGAGTTTGTATCACGTCCACTACTACTGCAGCTGTAAGTTAATTGCTGTCCGCCAGTAGAGATATCATCCATCGACACAGTTTCACTTTGTTCCTTCAAGAAATCCGTCCCAATTCGATTCTCCGATTTCAGAAAAAGAGAGTGAGGTTCATTAAATGTTGACACAGTTTTAGAAACAGGAAGACTTTGTGGAAAACTAATGCAGTCTGTAGATTTGCTTGGTCATTTATTCATGTAAAAAAAACAAAAACAACAAAAACATGATAAGAAATGAAACCCTGTAAACGAATTCGATATCGTTCTTTTGTGTGAGGAATACTGAAATGATACAACAGAAAGTTATATATTCAATGTTAGTTTAATATTCATATCTCTTATTACAGCTGGGAGACACATACCCAACCCGTCACTATTATAGGTCTTTGTGTGATAGAGATTATTGTCATGTACAAGTTATCCAAACAAATCTTATTTAATGTGAGAGTTATGGTTGATTGAACGTAACCTATATATTGAATATCTCTAGATATGGAACCCAGGAGTGGCGTAGGATGCTAGATTTTCGTCAAAAAGCTTGGTTTTCCTGTTATTATCTACTTGTTGCTTTACTCTTTAAGTATGATAAATTTGGCCTTTTATGTTTTTACTTAGCTGTTAATATTCTCTGTATTTTAGAATTTTATCAACATGCAACTTATTGTAGAAATAATAATTTTCCTTTGTGGAAAAGTGAATGAAATGTCATTATAAACACAGACATTTATAGCTCCATTGTCAGGATGACATCGGTATAT
>KN895364.1:2963-19106 GCA_000934455.1 Apostichopus parvimensis
GTACGGGGAGATACTGGCAGGGAGAGGGACAGTTAATTATGTTAATAATTGTATTGTGGTAGAGTCTGATGGGAGAGGTGTCCCCTCACCCTTTCAGAAATGATGTTTTGGATGCATTTTTGCACACATTTGCTGTTATTTTTTATCATTTTACAAGTTTGAATACGACTTCGTGTGCGTATGGCAAAACATACACTTGGAGAAGGTCGAGATACTGGTCGAGATACTTGTTCCGATTCGCCTAGGGGCTACAGACGTATGTATGTCAAACATATAACAAAAAAATAAGAATTCATATTAGTACATGTTGGTAGATGTACACAGGTGCATATTATATCTACTATGATGCAGGTGGAGATGTTATGTTTTTATTTAAAAAAAAAAATTGAAATTTCAATCATTCAATCATACTTAATCAAGGTAACATGTTCAGCAAATATTGTTACATATTTGGAAGGGCTAACGGGAAGCAGATCAAACAGTGCTAATGTTGGGGATTGGAAGGGAAGAGTGGGCTTAGCTGCCCAACGCCTTTGCTGCCCTGCGCCTGCGGATTAGCCGATGCCTGCGCTGCCCGGCACCTGCGGATTGCCCGACGCCTGCGCATTGCCCAACACCTGCGCTGCCCTAGACCTGTGCAGTGCCCGACCCCTGCGCTGCGCGATTATTGGGCTGCTACAGTCGTGGATGGTGCCCGCCCCTAGCGCGGCGATGTGTTTTATATGTACAGTTTATTAAATAGTTAAGCACGAGATGAGAATTACATGTCTATAAAACCTTGCACTTTCAATGTCTGCTGTCCGGTTTAAGTCTTGTTTTGTACCATCCCCCTCTTCTTACCTTTCCCGGCAATTCGGTTGGTTCCGGGACAGGGAGTTCCCCACACAAGGACGTTGGCAGCGTTACCCTATCTTAACCTACCACAGACATGCATTCGTTTGTATTGATTCCAGCCTTACCCCGGTTCAGTATTTTGTTCACTTAATGTTACCAACAAAAGGAGAAAGGGGGACGTAACGGGGAACGCCTCAGTCTTGCTTTACCGCAGCCAACTGGAGGAGGGGAGGACTTGATTTGAGAAAATGACCTATGACCCCTCTCTGGCACCGGGACTGGTATCCAGCATCACAAGTAATCAACGGTGTGAGTTTTTAACGTGCCATTGATTTTCCCGTCCCCGTTTTATGTACAAAAATATCCAAAGGGGAGGGAGCTTTTCGAATTATCATAATTCATAGAAAATGTTGGTTATCATCCATAAAACGTCCTTTTTAATTACGCAGCTAGCATTGTTTAAATGTTCTAGTGGGTAGGAAAGCTTCCGATTTTGACAAGCGTACAATTGATGACACCGTACGCATGTGTAAACGTCTTCAATGTGGTTACTGTATATGTCAGTTACGGCATTTTATGTTTCTGTGTCTTCCCAACAAACATGCTCTTTGTAATTGAAATCAAATTCATTTAGCATATTATTTTGTATGTTTTATTTTGGCTATTTCCATGACAATCATATACTTCACTGGCCCGTGAATTCCGCACAACTTACAATGTGCTATTGTACCGTCTGACAAGGTGGATGTTAATTGGTGGATGATCTGTCATGGATTTATCAGGGTTTAAATATTTCTCGCTAAACTAATGAAAAACGTACTCTACGGACAGTGTTGCACTCAAGAGAGTGATAAACGACTTACTTCAAGTGTTGTGGCTTCCTTGGAGTTCGACACCCATTTACCTCTGGAAGAATCTAAATGGAAACCATGTTCAGTCGGTGTCCATGAAACTGAAAAGAAGAATAATATAACGATTTTGTTGATAGATCAAGAACGTTAACAAAAAAAAATGCTATACATAATTACAAGGTAAATGTATGATCAAATATTGATATTCTTCGTTGACGTTTACAATATAATGATATAACCCGTTTGAGTACTCCACAAAGGATCACAAATTGCTTTTGATGAGCAACTCATTGAGTTGTTTCTATGTTCTCACCTTGAATGTTACGTAACTTCGTAAGAGGAGAAAGAGAACCGACGAGAAGAGACAGAGGTAACAAACAATCAATGAATCTGTAAAATAAAACGTGATTTGTGGTTGGTGAATGCGTTATATGATTGAGTTGTTTTCATGTTATCCACCATTTATAAAGTAACTATAGTGTAAAGTTAGTGATGCATCCGTAATTAAGTATTATCGCGTTCCGAGCTTCTCTGCATAAGTATTTATTGAGTGTACTCGCCTGTTCTCAGAGAGAACGAATCAGTTTTTGCTTTAATGTCTCATTCTGGTGTTCACACTACACAATAGTAAAATACTACACATGAAGTACAATCCCTTTAACTTGTTACTAAACAACAACAAAACTTTCACGTTACAGTATGTATACATCAATCATCCAGCTAAAAGTTAAATTCATGGACACAGTTCCACAGTTTGCTGGTTGGTCATTTATCGTTCATTAAGTTAACGTAAATAGAAGCATAACAGTAAGTGGTATACGATTACTTACGACAATTTCCGCAGCCGTTGGCAGCGTTGCGCAAACGACATTAATCCTATGACTTGGTCCTGAGTAAATTCTTTTCCATTGTTCGTTTTTATCTGTAGTTCCTCTAAGGTGGACGATACAGGCACAAGTTGTCCATTTTCCAGGGTTATGTTATGTTGGTCCGCCGACCTAAATGATTTTAGTCCGAGAATGGTAATCTTGATAAAAGGCAAACACGTTTTTGAAATTATTAGACAATCTTGCGCAGTCAAGAGCAATATTTGTTAATATCGATAATTGTTGTATTCATATAGTTACAAACACAAAGCACATCTTTATCTACATTTTTACAGATAAGATGTTCCATGCAAACCAAATTGATGATGTACCAAATTACAAAACTTTAAACCAACGGAAAATATGGAAAACGTTTCTGTGTGAGATATTGTTTTCGATTATATAAAAGGGTATAAGGATAAAGCCAGTGATTCCCTTGTTCGGAGTCGTATAATCCCTACCAACTGTTATTATTAATATAATGTCCAATTACAAACATTTCTCGTTGCATCAGTACTGACTAAAAAACTTAGAAATAGTAGCATAAGTTGTCGAAGTATGGACTTAGTCTAGCACATGCAGCTTAATGTTTTCAATAATGTAATATAAATAAGCTGTATAGCATTTGTATATAGCTAAACATTACAATTTACTCACGCCAGAAGTGAAAGATCCCTTTGGACCGAGATCCAGTTTATCAAAGTTAAGATCTGTCGGGAATAAGTAATCCCAAAGTTGACAGGAGATCGAAATAAATGATACGAAAGTGTTAACGTTTCTGTTAGCAAAACGTATTAAACTCTTGATGGTTTATCGGTTACTTCATCAACTCATATTGTAATATTAGTTCTTTGTTATGGATGTTTCAAGTGTATCGTTAGGTTGCTGGTACGGCAAGTATACATCGTATACATTTCGAACGTTGAAGGTGATGATTAATAGGCATATGTTTGATGTTGTACATGAAATGATCTCCAGAAGCATTAAAACTAACCTTCTGGCTGCTGCATAGACTGATCATCACCTGTACACCGTTTTCCTGTATGAAACTCGAACATTGTTTGCACCTTTTTCTGTATCCCATGGAGATTACGTACTTTCAAAGCATGCAGAAGAGTTGTGATATCTGTCTCTGTTATTTGCCCTCTCTCCTCCATATAGCGAACCATAAAGTGATTACGACTGATTTCATTTTGCAGCAAATCGATTTGGGCCGGCGGGTATCCAAACAAAGTTGCAAGTTGCAAAATACTGTCCTTAGTTAGGATATCACCTAATTCAGCTTTAAAACAACCAAATCCTGTTAAAACAATAAACAATAACACGGATAATTCACTAGCAATATATTCCGGATCAGGTGTAAGGGACTTTACGACCACTTCATTAACAATATATTTCAGACTTAGTAAATTTAAGTATAATATTTGATAACTCACAAACCATGTCGTACGGAACCGATTAAGAGAATGGTATCAATAAAACATGCGTTCTATGTAGACCAAAAGAAGAAATCGACATAATAACAGTTCAGATCTGGACAGATTGTATAACTGTCTCGGAAACCCATGGAATATATAGTCCAAATGTTAGTGAATATCTTATGCAAAGAGGTGGCGTTTGAACGCATATCAGTAAAGCCGAAGACAGATCACGCCCCCCCCCCCCCAAATAAAAGAGAGATAAGAGTCAAGTTATGACCCATCGATGCATCCAAAAGTGACATAGACCAATTTTTCATATTATAAACTTAGTTGATGTTATTTGTTGATGTGTAATTTCTAATTGCTATTCTTTATAGTGACCATCGTACCTGTCGAATCCTTCTTCTTTTCTGTTTCTACCACATGCTTGAAATTGGTAGCCATCGTACCTTTGGAATAATTGGAATAACGTAGCGTTTATATTTACTGTAAAATTATAAATATAGCTATCATAGTTGCATATCATTTTCAACTGATGTGTTACTTCAGTGGAAACGTTTACGGCCTTCCAAACGAAGTCCAAAATTGTGTATAAGCAGCACGAAATAATTTAATATCAGAGTATTAACCAAAGCGGATTATAGTTGAATATCACAGGAAATGTATTTGCTCAAAATTGTTTGTTGAGGTTGAGGGATGAAACTGGTATTAAAAGCTTAAAATTAAGCACATTATGTTGATGCTGCTTTGTTTAACAGGTCCAAAAGAATAACGAGTTACCAATGATTTTTCGTTTTACAATGCATTCTCACAAGTGAAGCGTGTGTATTGTATATTAAACTATTGCAGCTCATTTCACCCTAGCTGACTCTGCTAAAATCGAGCAGTCAGGCAAGACATATGTTTATGTAGTTGGTTAACATGTATATTCATGAATCTGACAACCACACACTTAACAACTGATGATCCTGAATGTACAACATATTTCCGTTAACATTCAGTGTTCGTTTAGGCAACATGCAAACTTGTATCCCCTAGACTGATTAAATGTGTTAATCGGGAACAGCTTTAGTCGGTAGCCGCCGCACACTGTAAATTACCAGTTGGAATAACGCCAAATGTTGTCCATGGTGTTTATGGAAACTTTGACAAATTAAACTGTCAGTTTCAAATCTGTTGTCGCGTATTATAGGGCACCGTCGGCCGACTTAACATACCGTAACACAGCCTGAGGTAAACATAACAACTACATGTAGCTAGACGTTACAACGTTATGCTATACTACACATTTACCGAGATTCGCTGTTATTCCCTAAGTACATTGGTGTATTGGTAGTATATATACAATCAGGAACTTACCTTCAATAGTTGCCTTGCCAGGCTCCGTTGTAGTAACTCCAAAATGGCCCTATCTTTCTTGACGTGACTACAATCATTCCATGATTTGTCATATAAAATGGCGTCTAGTTCTAACGATCGTCTCTCTAAATACACTGCTTCTGAAACAGTCCCAAAGTTCATATTGACATTAAACAATATTATTTACCAAGTTGGATATTTATTTGTTTATGCCTACACTGTCATACTTTAGTGTATATTGTTCTCGTTATAACTATTGTGAGCTTCGTGAATTCTACCTATTATAAAGGATATCGTATTCTGTATTACCGATCTGTCTTTAAGCTTAGTCATTTCTTTATTCCTAAGATTTAAAATCAAGTAACAGTAGCCCACTACAGGCAGACATGTTACTACCTGTTGACATTTCATGCATAAAACATGCCTCTATTAAAGAGAACTGTTTGGTCCATACATTATTTTTTATTCTTCGTGACTTGTTCATTACAAATAGAATAACTATAGAGCAAAAGAAATGTCAACAATTATGATCAGTCACTGATATGCTTTGAGTAAACAATTAAAAATTGAAAAATATGTGCTTTAAACCGAAAAAAAAACAAACATAAAGCTGAAAGCGACATTATGGTCTGGTATCTTTGAAGTCCAAATAACCCATTTTTAGTTCATTTCTATAGGAAGTCTTGCAAGAAAATAATAAAAGTAATAGGTTTTAATGTGCTTCTACATCTGAAGTAATATTATAACTGATTCAGATTATTATCAACAAGGTGGTTGGTTGATCTAGCATCAAAAGTCAAAGAGGGTATTCAACTAAAATGTTTTTAATTGGATTCGTGTTTTATAGTGTTTTATAGTAACGTGTTTACTAATTTTTGTTGAGTGTTTCAAATAATTGATTGCTGTCAATGCGTGTGGTATGAATTGGGAACAAATACTGCTGTTTCGAGGAATCCGTACAATTAGCTTGGTCTTTCAATAGACCATCACATTTTGAGACATATTTCTTAATAAAAAAAAACAATTGACCAATAATCGCTACAATTTTAGTTGATAATTAAGTGTGAAATAATTTAAAATAACACAGATTTCAAAGTTGAAACTTCGGAATTCAACAAAATGTGGACAGTACTACCTCCTGAAATATACAAATGACCCCCTGTATGAGCATACATACATACATATATTCGAATAGCTTATGCCCATTTCAGATCCACGATATGAGCGTGTCTTGTTATTGTATTAACATGAGTCTCGAAGTAGGATGATTTGTACATCTGCATTTATGTGTACATATGTAAAATTAGATACATAATTCTGCATAAAATAATATTATACTTTACAAGCTCACATTACCCATTGGAGCTTTAAGAATTACCGTAGTTACTGCAATCTCTGTGTAAATTGAGAAGAAAGTGACACACAGTTTAACTAGTCTACTAAGTCAATTAAACACTACGTCAGTGGTTGACGTCAGACAGGACTCTCAAATACGTACTAGAGGAACTGGAACGATAAACGAACCGAGGTACAATATGAGTTGTACTAGATAAATGTAGAACTATATTGATATGCTAGGATTTGTATCATCAATAGATACAGCGCTCTTTTCGCTAACCAAATACTACTTGGAAAATATATATTATTCTAGATTAACTCATCCGCTGAACGACTTAACAAGATCACCTTAATGGATAGCTTACCTTCAGCTACAGTAAAAAGAGCAAGGAGAATAGTTAAACTAACAAAAATCATTGGCATTGAAATTTGAAGAGGAGAGAAAAGGCTCTAATGTAAAACTGCGTAGATTTATCAGTTGGCTTAATTGTCTATGCTATAGCAGGATCTCAGTTTGCCCTTAGAGAATATCCTGCTATCATCAAAACGTCATGCCCCTTAACTTATACCGGTTTCTGAAAGTGATATACGTATTGAAATGGTGGCTTGTCTTTGATATAACCTTTGCCCAATATATGGCTCATACTTTCGCAAATGTTATTTCTGAAATGTATTTATCCCTACCAAGTCGTGATCAATAGTTAACTATTATGTTGTTAGCGCTAAGGATACATATTGCTAAGATATTTGACTGAAACCTCTACTCTTGACAGTTAATCAATATCGATGCAAAGGTGATAGGGAAAATATATATAATGGTCGCTTGGATACGAAGACCTCCTGTAAATCCACACCATTAAATTGTAGGTATACTTTTGGTTACTACTACCAATGTGCATTACCTTGCATTTATCAATATTAAAAAAGCATTTGCCATCCCTAAGACCAGTAAAACCCCTTATCCAAATCCTTTTGAAACTTCTCAGAATCACTTTTGGAAGAGACCTCAGAATACAATTTGGTGTCATCGGCAAACTTCTTAGCTGTACACAACATATCTCCGTCGATGTCATTTTTTTAGGCAACAAACAACAAGGGACTCAAAACATACCCTTGTGGAACCCCACTAGTGACGTCCTGCCAAGAAGAATCACAGCCTTTAATTATCACCCTCTGTTTCCTTTTACCAAGAAAATTTTCGATCCAAGACAGTAAATACCCATTGACACCCATACTCTTCAGCCTAAGTAAAAGACGCTGGTGAGGAACTTTATCAAAGGCCTTCTGGAAATCCAGGAACACAACATCTACAGACTTCTGCCTATTTTTTGAGCTTGTTACATCTTCCATAAACTCAAGGATATTAGTGAGACAAGACCTTTTTTGACAAAAGCCATGTTGAGACTCTCTGATCAAAGACTGACTGCTGGAGTGACTGACCATAGACTTTTTAACAATCGACTCCAATACCTTACTAGCAACACTAGTGAGATTAACAGGCCTATAATTACAGGGCTTAGACTTATTACCCTTCTTGAAAATTGGAGTAATATTAAGCACATCTCCAGTCCTTAGAAACATAACCTTCATTCATAAATTTACTAAAAACCAATGAGAGTGGAACGCAAAAATAGTGTGCAAAAGTCTTCAAAAAATACGGATGGATTGCATCAGGTCCATAAGCTTTAGAAACATTTAGACGAAGCAGCTCCTTTAAGACAACCTCATCCAAAAATAAGACCGTATCCAGTTCAGGACTATCACTGCCCCCCTGAAAATCTGGAATACTACTCATATCTTCCCTTGTGAAACACGACACAAAATAGTTGTTCAAAAGATCTGCAAGATCCTGACTATCAGTAACTATATCATCAGCCTGTAGTGCCCTAAGAGAAACAATTGTATATTTAACTTTCTGCTTTGACCTGACATAAGAAAAGAAGGCCTTTGGGTTATCCTTAATATTTAGCGTAATGTTATTTTCGAAATTCAATTTTGCATCAGAGACTAATCATTCTACCTTCAGCTGATGAATTTTAAACTTGGCCAAAAGAGATTCAGAATGAGTCCTCCTAAACAACTTCAACATTATAAGTTTTTGCCTAATTGCACATCTAACTTTCTTATTCCTCCAGTGAGGCATACTGCTTTTACGATGACGATTCTTCCACGGAACATGATTTTCCATAATGACCCTCAAATTATCAGCTAAACAAATCCAAGATAGAGAAGCACTCATATCTCTAAACAAATTAATCAAATCTGTACCCTTTAGTAAAGTTTCAATTGCCTCTGTTTCTGATCTCGAAAAACCAGGGACTTTTTCCTTGCTAACAGAATTTACGACTTTGCAAACAACAGCAAAAGCTAGTATATCATGATCGCTAGTTAATAGTTTTCCTAGACCCCTCAAATCAACAACATTGCTTGGATCAGAACTCAAAACGAGACCCAGGATGTTATCCCCCCTAGTAGGGAAAGTAACATGTTGATGTAAAAAGCAATCTTGCACAACATCTAGAAAATTACTACCCTTCCTACTACTGGAACCATCTATCCAATTAATGTCAGGAAAATTAAAGTCGCCCATTATAACAACATCACCTTTAGCAGCCTTTTTAATGGAATCAAACAGCAAGACATCGTTATCAACCCTGCTGTTAGGAGAAACGGTAAACAGCATCAATAGTTATAACATCACTGGACCTCCTGGAGTTGTGTGTGGACAACTCGCACCAGACATAATTGACAAAAGAACCTTGAGATTTCAACACTTACAATATCATCCCTAACATACAGTAAAACACCTCCACCAATCCCATTATGAGTATCTCTTCTGTCCTGGCGATACACAACATACTCTGGGTGAGAAACCTCAGCAAGGCAAATTCAAGAAGCACAGTAAATTCAGCAAAATTTGTACGAATACTTCTAGCATTGGGAAAGACAATCTTCAGCTCATCCCTAAAAATATGTACCTAAGCATGCCTCCTGATAATGTTAGAACTATATATGACTATCACTTTCCTTGCTTTCAAAACGCCTATAATCGCCTTCACGAGAAACATAATCCTTATCCAAATTTATGCCTGCCCTCATCGCCCTCAATTTAGTTTAAACATAGCTGCTCAACAGATAAACTCACCATTCTACAAAACAACGAGGACCTAGTATTAGCTAAGTGCAAATCCAAATCCATTCTACCCTGGAAACATGACCACATGTCAACAAAAGTAAAACCGAAGTCAGAACACAGACTATGCAATAAACCATTCAAAGTTATATATATCTGCCTGAACCTTGGCAATAAACTACAGATGACAACTTTAGCACGAGTTGATGCTAGTCGACACATCAATTCGTGATACCTTGACTGAATTATGTTATGTGACTCCTTCTGCACACTATTGGTGCCTACCTGGACCACAACCACCTCCTCATTTGACACAATTTTGTTACCCTTTCACTGACATCCTGGATTTTGGCACCTGACAAACATACCCTGACCCTTTGGGCTTTATCCGCCCTGCAAAACACTCGGTCTACATACCGTACTAGTGAATCCCAACACAATACCGTTCTTCCTTTAGAATTCTCCCGTCCCCACTGACCGCTGTTTTCACCACACTACCATCGTCAATCACATCACAATCACCACGTACTTTGTCCACTTCTAACCACTCACTATTTGGTTTTCTCTGTGTAAAGAAGAACCTTAGACATAATATTAGTCTTCTTATTTCAGTGTCCAAGTAATAAAATTGATTTTATAGCTTTAAGGATATAATGATAGTCATCTTTGTTACATTTCTAAAATGTACTAAATAGTAGTGCGATATATGCTAAATTCATTATTCATTGGAATACTCCTTTAAGATTAACTTAATGATAAAGTAGGCTATTCGGTGCAACCCTAAATGTCAATTTAAATCCATTGTTTGTTTGTTTTTAATTCTAATAACTAAATAAAATCAGTCTTCTTGGTGACTATCAATACTATTTTTTCTCGATCAATGTGTACTACAGTGGATATTCGTTATTGAATTCACAAATGTATAATAATGTCATATTTAGTATTGTGTTGCTTAATGATGAACATACCTGTGTTAGACTAACTAGTCCAGCCACTTTCATTACTGAGCATCAGATTTTTGAAAGAGTAATTTCTCATACAGCAACATAACCTGGATTGAAAGCAGTACCATTGACGTTGTACAACATATCAACATAATATTTGTGTGAAGATCATCCTTCAATTAAAGTTTATATGTGATATATGGAGTCCCTAGTATACTAGTCTTTTAAAGAAAAAAAATCTCCTCAATTCAATTTGCCGAAACAGGGATTTTCATATTTGTCTGCAACGTTCATTGTTAGACATGTAATACGCTGTTGTCATAGTTGTGGTATTCATATGGTATCAATTATCTTTACTTTGTAGTCAACATACGAATGAATATCGAGTGATGGCTGTTTCATATTGTTACTGGTTTCTTGTTTATACGGAATAAAAACACGCTCCCTACATATGTGCATAGACTAGAGTGTTGCAGATGTTCAGACGCCAGCCCGATAAGTAGGTTCATTGTTTTACTGTGCATAACTTGTAAATGGTTTTCCTGGGTGCCTTGGTATATTAAGTTACTCTTTAACGTATCATCTGTTTAAGAACTGGTATGTCTTGGTATATTAAGTTACTTTTAAATGTATCATCTTGGTAAGGACTGGCAGTCTTGGTAGATTAAGTTACTCTTAAATGTATCATCTTGGTAAATCTGACAATGTACCCCATAGGGACTTTGAGAGGCAGATACTGTTCCTGGTGCAATTACGTCACATACTTCTCCCTACTCCCCAATGTGTAAAATTGTCAAATTTCCGCTGTAACCATTATGAAACAGAAATTTTCTTCATCCGACATTTTACTGAGCTCCATTTGTCACCAAATCCGCGTGCTGCTCCCTGATTGCCCCCCCTCCCCCTCCCCCTCCCAACTATTGTCACGGATAAGAACAACATGTCTATTTCTTAAAGACTATAATTTACATAGTACTACTATTAAGTCGGGGTACAGAAGTATCAATGATTTTGGCGCTTTATAAATTGTCACTGAGTGGTTCATTGATTCATTGAAAGCAATGTCAACCATATTGATATTTCTAATTTCTTTAGGTTGCTAATAAGCGTAGTATTTTGTGAGACTGGGAATATTCATTGTGTGGAGGATGGGGGAGAGGATAATATGGATGATCATGAAGTTCGGCGGATAGGTATATTGCGCAAGGATGGTCATAAATCAATGGGCTACACTGAACTGAAATGAACTGAACAGGAAGTATTCTTTAAACTTCATCCAGCTGTTTTTAATATTTTTTAAAATTAATTTGCTGCCAAGAAAAAGCAGACTAGCATCTAACCTGAAATATTGAGTAGGGGTAGGGTTAGGGGTGCTCGACTTAACTGAGTGAGCATACATTTTCTAACTTGAACAAAGCTTTGTCCATGTAACGGCGTAGTGCTGTTATTTCTTCGCAGAACTGGTCCTACACTGAACGCAAACTCTCAAGTGTATAACCTACTACTGAGTACTTCAATGACCTTACTATGTATTTGGTTACGTGACTGCCTGTACCTTTCTTTGGTAACCGACAAATTAACAAGCTCACTAGAGCTCCATTACAATGTTAGAGGCGGACCGATAGGAATGATAAAATCACGTGACAGGTCATAAACAGCTCCTTTTGTACATTTCTTTAAATTTCAATACCATATGACACCTTGAAAGTTGCTTCAGTCTTCAAAGAAATCTCACCAAAGTCACAAAATGATCCAAAGGAAACGATGGCGTTATTTCAACCCAGCTTATTGTCATCAATACAAAACGAAATTTATTGACAAATTCCCCTTTTTAAGTCGATGGCCTTAAAGGAATTGTCTGTTGGAAGATTTTGATACATTGTCTATGTAGTTATTATTTTTCTCTTTCTAGCCATGTAAAAATTGTCCCCATTCGACGTTTTCTTCTTGTAGAAATCTGGTTTTCAATTTCACCAGTTTCTCACCAAAAGTACCGTTTGCTCGAACGCTTCAATATGGTGATTGACGTAGTGCTTGCAGATAGGCAAACAGGCGACTTGAAGTTAGCACTCCCAATTCCGCAGCAAATAAACTCACGTGTAAGCACATTGGATTGCCTCATATATATATAACGTACATACTCGCGAATGTATATACTACGATGCTCAGTTGGTGTACTTGTATAGCGTTGCACATATAAACTCACACTCAAACCACAGTTCATTACCTGTTCTTCGATATCGTTGAAATAAAATTCACGGATCATATTAACAGTAAAAGGAAACTTGAAAAGTATTCGTTAAACCGAAAGATGAAACTTGGCGGAATCGATGTCATCGCAGAACTGTCCGATTGTAAACGTTAGAGTAGCCCATACACGCGAACCTTCTTCGCGCTGGAGCTGGATAGCGCGATGTATAAACAACGAAGAGCCTGCTGTTAAAATTTATCTTGTGTTACACAAAGACCACGAAACCACCGATCTACTACATATATGGCGGCTTAAGGAGTTTTTTAAATCATATCTAATTTATAAGAAATTTCACCGGAAATTAAATTGATCGAATCGTTGTCAGAGCAGAATGTAGCACTGAGAAGCTTAGGCTTCGCAGAACTGTCCGATTGTCAACGTTTGAGTATAGCCTACGTGCGAACATTTTTCGCGTTGGAGCTGGATAGCGCGATGTATAGCCTGGACAACTCAGAGTCTGCTGTTAAAATTTACCTTGTGTTACACAAAGACCACGGAACCACCGATCTAGTACATGGCGGCTTAAGGAGTTTTTGAAAACATATCTAATTTTTAAGAAATTTCACCGGAAATTAAGGAAGAAATTTATCTGTATACAAACGCTGTTTTTGTTGTGATTACCGTATAGGTACTGTGCGGAGGGTGGGTTATGTCGCAATCTGCAATAGCATAGCTGACGTCACGTTCTGTAATGTTCAAATCATATTTGAAATGTCTATCCTTAACGATTAAAAAATCGTTTCTCTGTCAAACGCAACATAAGCGTTCTCATACTTTGACAACATGTTTGGAAAATTATTTACTATTTTTTAAGGTAACTTCTTTGGACCACCAGACAATCCTTTTAAAGAATCCGTACAAGGACAGTGACTGATGGGAAAGATGCATACGTGAGTTTGTGGAGTTTGTGTTGGTAGAACTGGCAGTTTCATATCACAATCAGTGACTTTATTTGCTGAACCATGATATGGCACTTCAATTTGCCTGATATATGCATATAAAACTTAAAGTTCGACTAAAACCACATTATACCTCGTCATTTATTTGTTTTGTTTCCTTATGCAAACATTGTTTTAAGCATTATTCATAGTAGATTAAAGAAAGATAAATATGCGGTCTACTGATGTGAACAACTTTATTTACTTTCTCATTTATGCTTTGCAATGAATTTTTCAAATAAAACGAATGGACAGAACATATTCTTACATTGGTTAGATATGTACATGGGCAGTCGCATAACACGGAAAATATACATTACCACGGACAATCGATTTATATGTACTTCATGTCTCCGAAGACTTTAAATTTGCAAAACCAAATATTTACATGGGTCACAAAGTGACATTGGCCCTAGATTTACACGTACTTTTTAATTACATGTTGCACAGATTGACATGGACCACCAATTCCATTGGGCAATAAATTAAACTGAATCCTAGATATAAATGTACCGTCAAGTCTAATATTATATGGACCATAGAATTACAAGGCAAATGTATTGACATGGACCATAGAATTACAAGGAATATGTATATGAATATACCATAGAATTGCAATAAACAGTATATACATGGACCATAGAGTTACAAGGAACCTTTATCTACATGGACTCATCAATCTTCATACAGATTCATACAGAAACCGATATGTGATAGGAGTGTAGTTAATATGAAGCTAGTGGTATATACATATTGTGTGGCGAATGTTTAGCACTTATAACATCATTTTGGAAGCCTTATCAAGTTTGTTTAAAATATGTTTCTTCATATAATTGAAGCTAAATATGTAAAGAGAAAATATTCAGTATTCCCGTGCACCAAATTAAGAGCGTTCGTTCCGTTTTGACCTGTAAAAAGGGAAAGAACAACAAGTGATATACACAGACAGACATTTAATAAAGATATCAATTATTATGGCAACACAGCACATTATCTTACAATTGAATTTTGTGTGGCTTCGGTGGAGTTCAAAGGGTCATCAGGGATGTACAATTCTTGTGAGGGCGATGCAGGAAGAAGATTTATACAAATCATAACCTAAACACGCTGATTACCCGAAAAAAGTAGGCAAAGGACACTCTGTAGCCATCTAAAACTAGACTCATGATTTAATGTTCTAACAAATTAAATAACAGAAATATGTTTTAACGAGATATCTATAAATAACTTTACTACAGATCGATCGACTTTCATGACAGTGTGTTCAATTTCATATTTTTCATTTCATATGATTGAGAATAAGCTGAGGATGCTGATATGGTGAATATTAAGAAACATACTAGCCTCAGTGGTAACATGTAATTAACTAGTCCAGGCTATAGTGCAGTCATTTTTCACAGGTTGTTTGTTGCAGGTGTATATTTTTAATTATGATTTGATTCTTTCCTATGCCTTACATGCATAATATCAAGCATTTACTATAATCATGAACGTTTCAGTATTTAATGAACACTCGTTGAGAGATACACTTAATGATTCATTTTATGAAGACTTTCATAAGTGTAAGACGGTGACCTGATCTACCTTGCTGTTGCTTTCCCCTCATGTTCATTACTTTTATTTGAAAGATGAAAACATTGTTTAAAACGAAGGGTGGAATGAGTGAAGAAATTGAAGATCATTTAGTCCTTCACCGCCAATGCTATTCAACTTGAGTTTGTATTTCATCTCATACCCATGTATCATGTAACCTTAGTTGATGTACATTAATACTACCTTAACCATGATCATTCCTCTACTGTGTACATTTTAACTGCGTTGAGTTAATTTAAACATCACTGCATTACTTTAAACACACCTGATTACTTTAGCGGATGGGACAAGATACCTGCGTTATTGAGTTTAAAACCCACTTTACGTGTAACTTAACTCAACCAGGAGTACCTTTATGCACAATGGTGCATAGTATAGCGGATGGATGAACTCACGATTTCTGCATAAGTGTATTCAATTTCGTTTTTGTGTTAAGGGCTCCTATACTAAGTGGAACTCTAAAATCTACAGTCATATGTATATACTTCGGTTAAGCAGTAATGTCATACAGTAAAGTGTAGGAATATGTTAGGATGGCATATCTCATTTGCCAGGTATATATTTGTTATCGGTATTATCTGTTGACAAAAGTCTTAACTAATGTACATCTGTTTT